>WYDF02298003.1:0-15773 GCA_009867245.2 Adranes taylori
CCTACACGTTATAACTAACATATCTCAATTACAATACCACAGTAAGTACACTATACGTTATAAATATTATAGAGGATACCTAGTTATAACGTATAGTGTACTTACTGGGGTATTGTAATTGAGATATGTTAGTTATAACGTGTAGGATATTTGTTGTTATTGTCTTCCTGAAGTATATACTACTTGTATTATTTCTTACCTTCATAATATATATATGTAATATTCGTAATATTTCTTAATTTGCACAATAGTCCGCACCTGTCGTATTATTTATAACATGCTCTCAACAAAGACATGTTACATCATGTACCTCAGATTTATTAGCACTGATAGCTAGACACATTTAAAAGGATTAGTTTTCTTTGCTAAACTTTGCTGTGATCCTGGAGCATATCTCTTTAACCCATATGACTTAAGTTTGGAACAATATGATATGATTATTATACAAAACAAATCATATGATTCTGTAATTTGGTAAAAAGATACACCAATTTGAATATTCTTTTTAAATAAGTTTTTATACTATCAAATATAACCATAAGAGTATAATATATTTTCCGCAGCTCAAATGATATATTGAAATAACTAATAATGAAAACTAAGCCAAGTGGTATCTGCATAATATATAGTAATTTATACAAATGCTCTTGTTCTGTATTTAATCTTCGCAATTAGAGATATTTACGTTGACTAGTGGATTATATAGACACTAAGTTTCAATGCGTTTGCGCTCAAAAGGAATCGGATTCCATGTAACAGACGTTTTGTTTATGTAAACATGAAAACAAAGAACTTACATCCGAATTGAGATACAATAGCATAGGTTTATAAACAGGACTTTGTCGATTTAGTGAATGCATTGTGTCCTATTCAAGAACATTAATATAGGCTGTAAAAACGACTTTTATCAAGAAAATTATTCAAAAGTAAAATTCGCAAAATAAACGATGATGGTACCAATAACTATCTCATGTACAGTGGCGGCCAGTAAAAATTTAAGTTTAGAACCGTACTCACATCTAGCTTTATTTCCTCACAGCATTATCTTTCATATACCATATATGTTTGTAGTATATATATGTAGACATATAAAAGATGTAGGAGCTATAAAAAGTTTCAGTGGCGAGATTTTGATTGACAGCACGTGTTGGGGATCACTGAGCCCAAAAAAAGATTTTTCAAAAATATATGTCTGTTTGTATGCAAGAATGTTCAAATTGAACATATTAAGAGCTACTGAACAGAATTAAATAAATAAATGTAGTTGACAGACTTAGTTAATCTTTGTTAAAAGATGTCCTAATAATCCAAGTTTGCTAGATAGAAAATAAGGTATTGCGCCATTTTTAAATTTCTCAATCAATTCAAAACTCAAAACAGGCAGCTGCAACGTAGTGCAAATGAATAGTCTGCCACACGCAGAATGGTTTTTCTAAGGAGTTTATTGAGCGGGTTTAAATTTGCGGTCCTTCGCGGACTTGCTATGTAACGGACGAAATCCTTGTTATTCCACTACTTGAAAGAGTTGGCCGCAGATAACTCTGGCGTACTTAATCTGAGGATTATGCGAAACGGTGTGGTAGTGGCGAAATCTTTCAACATGTCTGCCGACTTTGTCAAAATTGTGGAATTCAGTTTTGACAAAAGTTTTTTGTGTTTTGACCGTTTCTGAGTGTCTGGTGACATAATGCTTTGTTGGTATATTGAGCAAATTCCCGGAAGTAACATAAATAAGAAAAGAATGGCATTGTGTTTGGATATATTAGCATACATCTTATGACAAATACTTTATACATATAACAACTAAACGCCGAAGCAAATGGGTAAAAAAATGGTTACTGGAAAAGGAAGCTCTAAGTCATTTGCCTTTACTAAAGCAATTGAGAGAAAAGGAGCCCGATGATTTCAGAAACTATTGAAGAATGGACACTAGAAATTTTGATAAATTATTGTCTATGGTAAAAGAAGGATTAAGAAAGAAGCATACTGCCATGCGAGAACCAATATCTCCAGAGGAACGTTTAATAGCCACGCACAAGCATTTTTTGCAACAGCCAGATCTTACGAAGATCCATTGGGATTTCTGCTCAAGCACTGAGCGATATTATACCACAGACATGTACCATCATTTTCGATTCGCTCAAAGAAGAATGTAAGTTAGTAAAAAATTTTAATTTGTATTTGAAAGGCATGTATTTGCAAATGAACTTTAAATATTGTAATATACATAACTTCGTATCATATAAATATCTTGTGCAACATATGAGTAATAACTACATAATATATTAGACATAGAAGGTTCAGGGCTAGGCTGAGGGACAGTGATAATGTGTTTCTACTTCATGAACACTGTCTGTCCTAAAACAAGCTATTATTAATCATGCTATGGTCAAGGTTCTGCAGGTTTTCCTTGGCTGTATAGCATAACATTCCTCCTGCACGAATTCTGAACATAACCACTCAAAGCCAACACCAGGCTGAAGAGGATGGAAAATCCTAAAACCTCCTGAAAAAATACCATATCTCCTTAACCAGTCCATTACTAACAGGCAGTGAAGTTTTAGTGCGGTAGAAATCCCACACTTCTGGATACACCGGGCATCCTGAAGATTTCTCCCCTTAAACCCAAAACCAAAAAAAAGCTTAGATTTTGCGTCAGTCCAGGTCCAGGCATGTAGTCGATACAGAACTATGGAGAACACATAACACCTTACTACTCTTGTTCTTATATCAATATTCAGATGCATATTACGTAAGACCTTTCTTAGACGACTGAAAGCATATATTGCTCTTTCTATACGGCTTTTAATCTTCCGTGAATGATGCCATTCCTTCTTTTGATTGCAGTCCAAATATATTACGTTGTTTCAATATTTCACCATTAGCTGTAAATTGGTATTGACGTTCTTCAGTTTTACATACTATGAGAATTTTGCTTTATTCATAGTTATGCTTTATACCATATCTGTCCCACCACTTATTAAATAAGTGGTGAAAGAATGCAGCCCTGATGTTCTCCTCGCTTAACTGTGACTTCTTGTGAATTTACATTGTCCCCTCCTACAACCGCTCTCTGGTGTAAATACAAATTTGTTATTAGACGTAAATATTTGTCATCGATACCAGATTCCATTTCGTATGCCGCAATGATTTCCTCCCCTGTGCATCAACGTGTTTAATTCATAAATATTTTTTTTAGGGTTCGGGTTTGGGTGAGATTTGTGCTACTCTGGTCAGGTATAGTAAAAAAATGATTGAAACCGTCGCAGCCATAGTTGATACATATATAAAACATACAAAAAAATAAAACCACCAAAAAAAATATATGAATGTACCCAAAAATAACTTATGAAACACATCATATAAGGACCTTAAAATTACGATTTTATTTGGGTTCCACATACCTAAAATATCAGAAAAGTTATAATAAATAGCTTGATTAAATCCTTTTAGGTGAATAAAGTGTACTTTTAAATAAGAATATTCCTTACAAATTTTACACAATTTTTGTAGATGTCTATTTTGCAAGAAATTCATAATAATTTTCTTGATTAGCTTTGCTCTGCGAATAAATTGTATTTCTAAATAACAAAATTCCTTAGATATTATAAAAGCTGTAATATTGATGTCAAGATAACGACACGACTATATTTAGTAGTAATGAACATTCCATAATTCCTTTTAAATGTGATGAAATCAGCAACTCAAAAGCTCTACAAGGACATTTAATAAGAGATAGATAAAACTCAGAAATATTTGAATTATTCTTGCAGACAAAATAAAAGAAACATTCTTTCGCGATTTTTATTCCATAGGAAGCGACATAAATTAAAACCAGTTTAGGTGGTGCTTTTGACCGTTTTCCATTAACAAATAAAAGTTTCGGTAGCGTTTGGAAAGAGCTAAAAGATTTTCTATAAATGCACAAAAGCTGAAAGCATGATTCCCGAAGAAGAAATTCTTAGTCGACTACACAAAAAAAAATACAAAAAAAAAAGAGCGAACCGAACGTAAAGAACGCGACACACGTTTAAAAGGGGAATACTTAAATGAAATCGAAACGTCAGGAGACAAATAAGCAGCAACAATTTCGAAATGTACAGAACCGTAGCAGCTTTTATAAACTTTGGTTCAATGTATGCGTTTTGAAATTAGAAGGCAACAAATAATGTTGATACCGGAAACATATATGGAAACAAGAGAGGATTTACGTTTTATTTATGTATTTGCCAAAGAGATAAAAACATAAAATAGAGGCAAATCTACAAAAGAATGACCTGAATTAAGTAACTATAATGAATATTTATATAGATAATTAATAGTATACAAAATTAACGAAATGTTTAATTAAACATGACACAGAAACTAAAATAAAAAAGAACAAACACAAAATAGAAAAAGTTGAATCTAAGTGCTGTATACATATAGGTGCCTTACTTCGAAAAATTGCATAACTGATGGTTTATAGGAAGTTCCAATTTAACTTTAAAAATGGAGGGCCAATACAACGAAGTTCAAAAAAGTAACTTAAAAATGGAGACAGGGTAGATACATATTTCTGGCATTGTGGTATCCACCCTGAATACCCTCTCGTCTAACTATAGGCGCACGAACATGATTGCACTAATGCCACCGTTAAATTAAATCTGAAAATTCTACTTTTAAGTTGTTCGTGTATTAATGTACACCTTCATTAAACTAGTGTATTGCTGTACAGATATACCAAACGTTGTATGATTTAATTAGTGTGTAATGCATTTGGATGAAATTATGTACTGCACCTTCGAGTTGAAGATACGAACCATTAAGGTAGCCAATGTATATCCAATCTAGCATTGGGCTTTTCTCAGAGAAGCGTTGGACCACCCCTAAAGGTGACCAAAGTTACCTTTACAGTGATCTTGAGGACAAGGGACTTTAACAATCAAAGCAAAGCCCAAAGAATAACCCGATGCCAGATATGCCAACGCTAGTTTGTCTCTTCAACTCGAAGGTGCTATTTCGTTCAAATGCAGTAAACAATTTCGTTCAAATGCATTTACACACTAATTAGATCAAGATGCAACGTTCGATACATGTGTACAGTAATACACGAGTTTAATGTAGCATACGACCAACTTAAAAGTAGTTTTAATTTAACGGCGGCATTAGGGCAATGAATTGATTATGGACTCACAGTCCATAAAGTGATGTTCGTGCGACTGTAGTTAGACGAGAGGGCATTGAGGACAGCAACAACTATGCCAGAAATACGTATCTACCCGGCTTCCATTTTTTAATTTAAATCTGAACTTCCCATCTATTATGCATATTTCCGTAATATTTAAAATCTAGTCTTACTGCTTAAAAGTAAATACTACTTACATTCTTTAATTAAGTCCTGTAAACTTTAACAGACCCATTGTTTAAGACTAGTCTGTTAATTCACGCTGATTTCAAGTAATATTAGACCAATATTTGGTCAATTCCCTATTTATTTGAAATCGGGTGCCTCTCACATTAAGAGTTGATAGTCACATGAATGTTTAAACGTTCTAAGACGGAGGGGAAACCAATCAAACACTGTTCCTCTATTTTGCTTTTAATTTTTTCTCACAAACTTTATATGTGAAAAAATGTTGCACTCCTTGTAATATCTGGGCTCTTATAATATTTAAATGAAATGCCACAGAGTTAACTACAGATCGCTTGGATGATAACATAATAAAATACAGTGCACTTAAGATTTATTAATGTTCTTAAAGCTAACGAAATACTTTATTTTCAATACACAAATAAATATAGAAACTCGTAATTCGCAGCACTCGGCCTTAAGGATTGTTGTTTCTTTGCACTGTAATCTTACAATCCGTATGCTTATTTATCATGACAACTTTCATTCTCGTATGACTTATAGAATAAATTTCTGGGACGGTGGTACAGATTATCAAATGCACAGAATTTTTGTTCTACAAGAAACGGCTGTACGTTCTATTTTTAGTATTAAATCTAAGAATAGTTGCAAACCGATTTTCAACGGATAATCCATTGACTCTTTAATGTAGTATATTTTCACTGTTCTCTGTTTAGTTTTTCGTGATCTAAATCTCTTTGTCTTGGAGAGTGATCGTGCACACAATTATCTCACCTGCTATAAAGATTTGATTTTATTGCCGAAGCATAATCTAAGCTTGTGTGATCATGATCTCTTCTACACTGTGCGCATATTATTTAGTCTCATGCAGTGGCGGCTCGTGAAAATTTTGAGTAGGTTTTCACTCTACTATAATCGTTTAAAAAATTAAAAAGTTGAGCATCTTAGACATTGATCTAATATTGGAACTATTGTTTTGTTAGGTGATAGACGAATTTGTGTTTCATAAATAATTACGCTTCTCAGTTTTTGTTTGACTTTGAATTTTCAAATCTGGTTGATGTGGTAGAAGGGTTTTTATTTCCAGTTTGTCTTCATAAGATAAATTTTTATTCACAATATTTTGAAAATACTTTATATAAAAGTATTCAAAATATTAATCAAAAAAATAGTCCGATATTCCGATTTATTATTATTTATTATTATGATTTTTTTATTATGAGCATATTAACTACGTATATAAAGAATATTGCATCAGAAGAATATTAAAACGAAACTCTATGAGCGCACTGTCCACGTACACAGCGCGCTCACAAATAAAGTATGCACTTTTCTTCACATAAAATTGCTTATTATTTTAGACCAATCAGGCGAGTCAATTCAAAGATTTTGCATGTAAACAGAAGTGCACACAATTTTCGTGCTAGTAGACTAAACAATAGGTTATACGTGTAGCGTTTTATTATTCTCTCGCTAGTCTGCTACGTAGCCGGAGTTCTAACAACAAAAGACAATATAAAAATTTAAAACATTTTAAATTAATAATTATTTTTTTAATTTGTTTTTATTTTATATGGCTGTTCACACGCAACTGTGCAATTATGCAGCAGCCGCCACGGCTCTTATGCCTAGTGAACTAAAAAATATTAGGTCAATACACACTTTTATAGGAAAATTATTTCCTATAAAGTATTATCCTTATTCAGTCAGACAATTTGTTGAGTTTTTTCGTAAAATCTGATGCGTAATAGACAAACTTTTACCTTATATATTTAATTATATTTTGATCATAAAAATATTTATATAATATACATGTAAATTTTCATTACATTTTTATACTCTCTGGCAGTACCTTCAGTGTATTTTGTTAGCATTCGCAGTGTTATTGTGTAATTTAATTTTCGTTATGTGTTTAAAGTGTAGAAAACTATATCATATCACATTTTTTTATATATACCTTCCACGAATTTTAATGCTTTGTATTTATTTTAGATGTATTACTTATTGTTTTTAGCGTGAATAACCTGAGTAACTGCAAATTTTCCAATAAATTTTCTTATCCGATTCTATGAAAACTAATAAACCTTGAGAATCTTATACAACCCTAGAAAGCCTTCAACTTGACAGTTTCGACTGTAAGGACTACTAGTCGATTTTGAACAATAAAAAAATTGTTCAAAAACTATATACTCTTGTATAGCTTTATTGATTCTAATAGCTTTTATACTATGTTTATGAGAATATGAACATTTTTTGCTAGAAATGATTTAAGAAAGTAATATAAGTTCACGTCGCGTCTATTGAATCCACACCTGATGTATATTTTAAATTTCTTCTACCAAAGTCGAAATCAAAATAAACTATAAAGTTGCATATAGAACATAAAACATAAGTACACAACTCCGAAAAAGGATGGTAATAAGAAAACAAACACATAACTTCTACCACTTGAAACACTTCACTTCAAAGTTTAGATATTGCCACTAAAGGCGCATAGGTCATAAATCGAGTAGTGAATATAAGTTTCCAATACGGGTCTGAAGGGAATTCTGATACAGCTAACACTTGAACTGATTTGCATTTGAAGCAAATCGTTGAATAAGTAAAACACGGTCTCGAATCCGCGCAGGCGACATGCCAGCTACGACAGTTAACATGAAATGGTAAACCGCACATCGAGACAGGATACTTTTTCTCTTCTTCCTTTTAGCGATCTTAGAAATCGGAAAGTACACAAACTTAGATATCAGTAGCATTTGGAGAAGGAAATGTAGCCTTTGTTATGCTAATGAAAATAATCAGTTTCTTTTAAATCAATTTTGTTTGCGGATAGATTTAAAGAATTATATACGGAGTACTATAAACCTATTTAAAACCCTTTGTATCTGAACTTGAATGAATTAATGATACCTGCAGAAATATATGTAATTAGGAAAACAACCGTACTCCCTCTTCAAAATAGTGTTTTATTCAAAAAATAAACAGTAATAATAGTAAATACAGTAATATTAAATAAGATTTAATATAATAATTCTAACCGATGAGATAGGTTCAGAACGGAGTTAGTGTGTATTCATTTACACACATGCAGGGACGTTCTGTAAAATAAGGGTGTTGATAAAGGTTAATACGTGATAGCAGAAATGGCAATCCGTTCAGCCGTTCATCGGAAAATTTTTCTAACTTAGACACTAACTTACATCGCTGTTTCGAATTGTTATTTAAATACTTAATTCACTTAAATACTTAATGCTTAGTAAATACAGGTAAACTTTGAATTAAACATTTTTTTCGCTTTTCTTTTTAACATTTATCTTGGCGTGTAGTTATTGAATTTTTTGCTTTAATTCTTTCAAAGTTCCCCACTCATCCGATTTTCTTTTATTTGGTAACTATGTAAAAATAACTATCTTCAAGTTACCTATGCTTTTTTCGACTGAGGAGTGAGACAGAGAGATTTAAAACTAACTTAGATCGAGGTGAAAAAGGCGTCCTTTCGTCCATACAAGGCGTGGTTGGTGAATTCTGTCTAGATCCCAAGTTTATTTGATCTGGAGTTCGGCTTTTGTTCATGTCCAAATCCACATTGACTGTAGTTGGGCTGTTCACGTATCCGGAGATCGAAGTATCTGTCGAACCTACACCATTCGCAATATCTCTGTCTTCTATTAGAGATAATCTCTGTTCAACCTCTGACCGCACTGCAAAATCCTCCCATCTGAATTTTTCTGGGTCAATAGGCATTGTTAAAAATAGCAGCGATATCAAAAGGTGTTATTTTCTCATGATGGTGTGACCTAAGAAAATTGACACATTCCTTGTTTAATGCGGCTTTCAGGCTCGTAAAACAAGGATATCTAATGGTTGAAGGCGATGTAACGAGTGTGGTGGAAGTGTCACAACAATTATTCCATTCTCATTGTAAACATTGTACGCTGCTAAGGTAATGAGGGTTTCATGGTTATCTGTTATTAGAAGCACAACCTGCTCTTTAGTTGGCTTAGAATGGGAAATGCAATCGTGCACTAGGTGACAAACAAATCTTCAGTGATCCACCCGTGGTGACTGCAATGGTAAATTGCTTTTGGCGATCCACCTTTTACCAAATTAGTGCTTATTTTCTGCCGAGGGAAAATAAACATTGGTGAGATGTATTCACCTGTAGCGCTCATTACACAGCCCACGGTGATCCCGCTCCCAACTAGTAGCAGCACTCACATGCTTAATTCCTTTCGGGCCTAAAATTTTCCCCAGTTTTTGAACCGTGGAGATCCCTGTTTCATCAAAGTTATATTTTTTTGAGGATTCAAGCTTGTGTTTATCCATTTCTAATGTATGGTTGGAAAAACGAGAATACACTTCTTTTATATTGAAATGAGTAATTCGACTCGTACTTATTGCTTCTGGTTTTCGAACGCTGATTTTAGGGTTTCGGTTGAAAAATCCATGAAGCCATTCTTGTCCTGCTAATTTAGCTGCCTAGCTAAATTAGTATGAATACCATTTTTCTAGTATATTCAAAAACCATGCCGCGGGGCTCAGCAGAGGAAATTCCACAAAACACTTTAGCGAGAAGTAAACCTTGTTAAGAAATTTCCTTTTCCTACACTACTGTGAATACAGGTTTATGCCGTAAATTTAACTATTGTGAGATACTAGTCTTAAGTGTATCACTAACGTCATTACTGGTACGTTGTAAGACATGACTTCTTCTCTTAATTTATTAACGCTATTTATGACATCATCAATTGCCGAGTTCATTCCTTTTTCAGTCCATTGGGCTCTATTGGTATTTCTTTGATTTTTTCGGACCATCTGAAAAAATACTTTATTATCACGGCTACCAAATCATGTTTTTTGAAAACAAATAATTAATTGCGCCATTCCAACCTTGTGTTGGGTTTTCGTCTCGAAACCAGTACGACCAGCTTCATGTTAAAAACCTGAATTGCTTAGGTGCACACGTGAAATGAAAGAAAAAACTAGGTATATGCGCACCTAAAAAATGAGCTTTAGAGAAGTTCTAACACATGCTCTGAGACAATCGTTCGTTTCCTACCACGAAAAATCAATAGGTGATAAAGAGCTGTTTCAACTAATGTTTGTATTCTATAAAAAAAAAGCTGGGATGAATGGGGGGGACAAAATGCAATATTATCATATTTGCGATATTTCCTTCACAAATCCCAGCCTATTAATGATGTCATAACAAGCCATTAGGGGCTAAACCGTACACTGAAGAGGCTCTATCGTACACCTGTGTACTGGAAACGAATCAGTTAATTAATCATCACTAGTGATCAAAACATAGCTTAAGAACAGTAGATTCTAATGGTCTGACAGTTACTGGTTTATAGGTAAAGGTTCTCCACTTACCTCTTATTTGGCGTTGTTCACAAATTATACAAGAACACACGAAAACAAGTTTTTTCCTATAACACCGACAATCGTACGCTCAGGGGAACGAACTCAATCCTGCAAGTTTGCGCGGTCTGCCGCTAGGCTGCGACATCGATCGGACTTCTCTAGCTTCAGATCTAAACCTGACAATTGGTTTGGCCTCGCTCTCCCGTAATACCATCTATAAATATTCTTATGTGAAATCTCGTGCATAGCGCGTAAAGCAAGTACTAGTAATGATCTAGGGGTGGTAGCTGTAAAAATATGCAAACATTAAATGTGTAAGTCCCTAATTTACTGTAATTCCTAACTGTTTAGGTAAGTTGCTACCCTAGTAGTAATTGTCTCTTGTTTAATTACTTCGTATAACTGCATTTAGTTGCATAAGGTCTCTTTGTAATAATATAGGAAAGTACAATCATACGTACGCAAAAATTCATATAAATTGATTTTCAGATTGGCTGGCGGGCCGAAGGTGGTGCACCGGGCAGAGTGTTGGTTTTCATTAACGAATCCAATGATGTGAGGTGAAAGCAGAGGGCGGTGCTGAAAGCTATCATCTATGCCAGAAATGCAAATCTACTCTTAACCTTCCTTTTGAGGATAATTTGTACTTCCTAAACAGCTATTAACAGTTTCAGAAATAATCACCTCACGTAACAAATAGTTATGCAAAATAATACCATCTATAGTTATTCGTATTTAATATAAATATAATTCAAACAATTCCTTTAAAAAAATCATAAAGGTTTTATCATGTCTTCCTTCACAAATGATCACATGCCTCGAAAGATATTATGTTCGTATCTCATTCCAACGTTTTCATTCTCAGTGTTCGGACGCAATAATTGTCGACGATAAAAGCGCCTATAAAAGAGCTGCGTATGAAAGATGCCCAGTAATTTCAAGATTCCAACGAGTCGATAAAAATCCTCCTTGTACGGCTACTACAGACTCTTCTTTCCACTTTTTTTCCGTGTCTTGTTCTCATACCTCTATAGCGTTATAACTTTTTCTATAAGAGATAAACTTAGAGAACGAGGCAATGTAGAACTTGACAATGTAAAATGATATTTACACCGATTGTTCAGATTATTTTAGGCATACACAGCTTTATGAATGCATATAAAATGACTTGACATAAACAATCGATATTACAATTTGGAAAACATGTTTTAATCTGAATAACCTATATTAATCTACAAATTAAAAATAAATTAAAACATCATCTTCGATAATTAAGTTTTATTCTATTCTCTGCATTGAATCTGACAATAACATTTGTTGTTCTACATAGCCCACCAAATTTCTCTTATATACACTTAAGAATATTTTTGTAATGATTCACATACAGTTCCAAAACTCAGAATTCTGGTCTAAAACGAAACCGGAAATCTGGATTCGGAAACTAAACTCCAGGCTGTTGGAAATACGAAACTAGAAACGGATTTTTGGAAACTGGACTCAATAGAGTAATAAACTCTATTACAGTAATTCAAAATAGTAATCAACACAAAGGTTTTTCTCATTTTTGGTAGTCAATCATCATCCATAGGTCCACTTAAAACTAGTGGAAAAGAGTTAAGATCAGAATACAAAAATATTTGTGGACGAAAATCTACCTAACGTATACTGGAAGGCAAAAGTGTTACTATATACTGCGCAAATGAAAGATTTATGTATTTAATATCAATTACATTATCTCATTAGTTAATTGGAAATTTAATGTCTAACGAGGTCAACATTTAAATAGTGTATTAGTTGTTTAAGATAATATTCAATTAGCATAGAAATGCATACTTTTTTATTTGTAGAAAAGACGTGATTTACACTATAATATAATATTTTTTGTTGCAAATCTTTTGCTCTATGTAGCTTGCTGCTCAATAATAAACATTTCATGTATTTCAGTTACAATCAAAATCGACCTATCACTGATAATTGCATATACAATGACTTCAATCCATCGTTACCGAGATTTTATGTGTTGGTCGTTTGTGAGTGAGCAAATGCGCACATTTCGGCTGATACCTTAAGTGATCAGATCTATTTCTTACACAAGGAACGAATTTTCGGTCTTCAATTTGGTGTGCTCTACCTACTCATGGAATATGTCATCCATTTTATGTTAGTATGTCGTGAATATTGTGCTATTGGCTTGAGAATTAAACTTGAACATTTACATGTTGTTACTACTATGGCATACTGTGTTGAGGGAGCGCGTATAGAGTAGTTCTTATAACACCTTCTAAACTCGTTAAACTTAGACCCAAATGTTAATATCATCGTAAAGAAAACCGATAGGAATGACTAAGTGGAAAGAAATATATAGTATAGCACTAAAAAAATTTCACAAATAAACAATTAATTTTCAAAGTCGGGTCAGTATAGTCATTGATTTAAGCTATTCGAATTGATGTGTTTTTGTGTTAAATTCATTTCCTACGTTCTATAGTGTTATACTTTGATGGACACAAAGTTATTTAGAATTATACATTTCCTTTCCAAGTTAAATATCTCAGAATCTAAATCGGTCGTTATCTTTAAACAGTCTAGATTTGACTCAATTTTGATTTAATTTTATAAGTTTACTCGAACCGATGAATGTAATATTTTTTTATTATTGTTGGAGCTTGAAAATATAAGTTGTCAAAAATAATACTTGGCGATGATGGTTTTTATTATCTTAAAGGGAAATGTTCAGGGTTCGAGGGAAGTTCTGTATCGATTCGATACGTCATAACTTCTATATTTTTTGAAATATTTATTCCAAATTTACAAAATACATTGAAACTAGAATGTAATCAATGAATTTCAGCCCATGGTTCGATATGGTTCCAACGTGCCGTTGTGAAATCCGTGTCCAATCTTTACGAAAAACCGATTTCAACGTATCAATACACTTATCTCTTTTAGTCAATACTGTCCCGTCTAAAATAGTCCAAACGGAGAAATTCATTAGATTCGCATCGGGAGAATGCGCGAGTGACTTGGGCTCGACGAGCCCGTGCTCAGTCTTTCTTGAAGTGTAAATGGCTCCAAACCAACTTGTTTACGTACCCATGACGGAAATACACCTTCCAACATATTTTCTCAGTTACATTTACTCTTACGCTACGGTTAAGGAAAACCAGCAAGGAGCGATATTTGCCAGGTATTGAGATCCATACCATGAGGTTTGAAAGTTTTTACGATCTGATCGGCACACAAATGATGTTCGGAAGCTCGCCATGTTGAATAGCAAGCGCAACAACTCCTTTCTTCTTTCCAGGTGCTGCTTACGATGCGGTTCGACAAGATTCTGAAGTTCATTCTTATGTATGTATCGAATGCTCTAATCTGATATTTCGGAACCAGTCATCTCGCTAATGGAGTTGCTCTGAGTCATAGATTTCATCTAATATAGCCCTTCTCTTTTCGCACAATTTGTATGCTTGTTGCCGACTTTCCTTGACCAGATTGGTATCAATTCGCAACGTTACCGATATTGTTGTAACGCGATATGGGGCGATACATAAACATTATGCAGTTCATGAACGATTTTTCGCGCTGATTGTGAAATTCCTGCCAATTCAATAGAGCGCAATTACACTGTTTCGTTTCAATTCCGTTATCAAAAACATAAATGTGATACGCTTTAGAAAATATTGCGTTTGCCTACTTGTCAACCATAAAATGGAATTTAATTTCTCATATGTTTAACAAGCTGATATCTGCAGTTCAATAAATACACGGACTTGAATTTGGTAACAGAAATTTCCTCGGATCCCGTACTGTAATGTTAAAGGCAAGTTTACGTTTATGTTGTCTTTCTTATCTGCGTATATAAACATTATTTGCGGTGTGAATTGGCTCCCTGATTCGTTAAGTTAGTATAGTGAACAGAGAGCATACCTGATCAGAAATTGAGTTTCTACGTAACGAAGAAGACGTATTTTTTCAAACTACAACAACACTGGAGAACAATTTTTAACACAATTTCTGTTCAGTTCGATTTTTGAGCTGTTTAAAAGTTAAATTAACATGCTAATTTCGAAACTGTAATTAGTTTTCTTCTATCATGTCAAGTTTTTTCTTTATACCTCATGTGAATGTGACCATTCTCTGCTGGATCGAGCTTGTATCATACGAAGCACTATTGCTCTCTTATTAGCTGAAATAAACCGTTTCAAACTATTGCGGCGTGAATGATGCGTAGAGAATCAGCGACAAGTTCAAAGTTGTCTAGACTAGTTCATTTATGCGAGGTATCCTAGAGAGATATTGTGTGTCGATCTGATATGGTGATGCACACACCACAGTGGAGTCCGAATTCTTGTTTGTTTACAAGGTTAGCAGTGTTTCGTTTTTATTTACATATGAACTGAAATATTCTCTAAAGTTTTCGTCTGCTATTTCGCGTTGTAGGTATTTAAACAGCACTGATTCATTTTGTTATGTATGTGGCAGTTTCACCATTCCTAGTCAAAGGACAAACATCAATACATTCGTCAGACAATCCTATTTTGCATATTATAAAGTAAAAATTGGTGATCAAAATAAATCTTGGGCCCCTCCCAAGGTGTGGAAGTTGTGTCGAGAGTTCACGGATGTGACCGAATGGAACACGTGATAAATTGCCATTTGCTACACCTTTACCTATGATTTGGCGAGAGCCGCGAGATCACTCAAGTGACTCTTAGTGAAAACATCAGGATATAACAAGAAAACAAGAAAAACAAATTCAAAATAGAGTATCCTAGTTTATCATTAGCTATCTGACCAGTGCCTCATTCAGCTGAAATCCCAGTTCCAGTTTTCAAGTAATTACCCTCTTTTGAAACACAAGAATACGATTCTGGCGAAGAGCGAAGTGACTCCAACGACGAAGATTTGGAAATTGACGATAATTCCGTTCGTAAGTGATTTAAGCAAGATGAATTGAATGGTTTGGTTGTGATTTGTGATTATCCAGAAAAACTTCAGAACTGTTAGCATCAAGACTTCAGGAAAAAAGGTGCTAAGATATCCTACATTCTAA
>WYDF02298025.1:0-11265 GCA_009867245.2 Adranes taylori
TATGTGTGAAAGGAGTAAAGAAGTTGGTAAAATATGAGAGAAAAGTGATAACTGGACAGGAAGATAGAATGGTTAAAATGGTGCATGTGAATGCATGGAAAGAAGTGGTGAAGGGTGAAATGGATAACCAATGGGTGGAAGATATGAGGAGAACGTATAAGAGATGTGCTTGGTTAATGAATGAATGGAAAAGAAGAATAAAAGATGGGATGGAATGTGAACAAGAGCTGGAGGAAATTTTTAAGAGGTTAGAGATACAAGAAACGAATTCGAGAATTAAGGAAAGGAGATATAATAAATGGTATGTAGAATTGATTGTGGAAACAGATTTGCCGAGATACTTAAAATCTGGGATGAGCATGGATGAGAAAAGGATGATTGTGGGAGTGGAAAAAGAGGGAACAGGTACTGGATGAACGAGGAAGGGCCGAGTTGTAGAATATGTAGAAGGAAAGATGAAACTTGGGAGCATTGGATGAATGAATGTAATGGCATAAGATTATCGGAAGAGGAATGAAGAAGGTTGAATAATTGGAGGGTACGCATGGGTCAGGAAGGATACGGGTTGAGAATATTGATGAAAATATGGGTGGACGTTCGTTACATTGCAAGACATTTTAGCTTTACATGTCAACCACAGACAAGTTATACCTACAGAGTCATCTGTATATCGTAGATTATTATAGAACAGGCCCTTGGCGTACTCCTTTTTGTATTTCCACTAGACGTGAACCTGATGTCGTACCTTCAACTTGTACTTTTGTTGCCAATAGAGTTCTATCTAAATATTTCTGCTATTTTTCTTTATGAGATACGCAGTCAATGGTTTTCTGGAGGTAAACGAAACATGCTTGTCCATCAATATTAATACCTCTGCTTGTACTTAGACTGTCATGTTTGAAAAGCTGTCTGACGTATTCCTTCCATAGAATTTTTATTATTCTCAGCACCAAAAAGAATACGACTATTTTTGTTTTTTAAAATACCGCTTTACGGCTTTGAGCTTTGCCCTGTTTGTCGCCCTGTCGCCCTGTTTGTTCTTTGATGTGATGTTTTTTTGTGTAAAGCTATTAAGTCAAGGTGTAAAATGCAACGCAACCCTACATTTACGCTAATGAAGAGTAGTTGGAAGTGAACATTAATTACATATTATTAAAAATTGTTTTACTTAAAATTGGATAAATCTCGTACTTCTCGACCCAAACATGCCAACCAACGAAAAACTTTAGCGAGTACTGGAATTGGAGGTTTAATTTATTTACGGACTTAACGGGTTTAGGCGGCTTAAATATCTTTTATTGCTTAAGAGAGATATAACTGTTAAACTAAAAACTCTTTAGTTAATTACCGATAAGTAATGATTCATTTTAATATATAGAAAAAGTATTAGGAACTGTAAAAGCAGTAGATATTTTATTGCCTATTTGTTGCACCAATTTGTAATAGTCGAATGTTTATGTATTTCTCCATTATGATTCTACGAATATTACACGTAATGTTTCGTTTTATTGCTCGTAAACACTATTATGAAACAAATTGTTATTAACTTCTAGTTGTTACAGAACGATGTAATAAGTTTTAGTTAATGTATTGTTAAGGATGTTAACTACATAATATGTTGGAATTTTAATGCTTATATGGTTTCCATGAAAATTATGCTGGTCTCAAGAAAAATGTTTGTAGACTATTTTTAAGAAATGCAATGACAATTACATTAAAAGTCCAATGTAGGCCAATGTAGGCCAACAGCCTTAGACTGCCCTAGAGATGTCGCCTATAAATCATAAACACGCTCTAGTGCCATAATAATTAAAATTTAATAATCTTACCCAATCCGGGATAGGCCAGCCTGATAAGCCTACAAGCTTATCTTAAAACGAAAACCTTACAAATATATTGTGTTTTGGAACAATTAATTCAGCAACAAAAGTTTTAGAGGAGAATAGCTACTTCCGTTCTGCTCAATTTCAGCTACGCAAAGCAAATCGCTGTCAGTTCTCCTTAAGTTACGCTATCCAAACGCTCATTGGCTCGACGGCATCTACTTAATCCGTAGACCAATCAAATAATTATAAATTCAAACACAGGCAGAGGTACGATAACTTCCAACATGAAATCGCCGCAACATAAGTGTATGATTTGATAAAGCTAGGTATCATATTGCATTACGACAGCGGCCTCTCCCGAACGGTGTAGTCGAGCTCCTGAAAGTATTCACGTACCCAGATCTTCTTAATACAAGTAATAATACAGTAAATCTATATTGCATGAGACACTATCATCTGATTATAATTCAACTCATGAAACAGGTTAATTGTTACGAAACAAGACAATAAGTTCAGTCCATTTGCATCACAATTTGCAGTTCAACTGACCCATACCTTGACTGCAGATCAAGGAGTGTCGGTGATTAGCCTTACAACATACACAGGCCGACTTCATACAGCGAGTATCAGACAAGATTGAAGCAGAACTTGACAGTAACTTGAATTTCAGCTGACCGAAAGGCACAATACAACTTGCAATTTTAACAACTATTCTCTGCGCTATATGGAAACGCCGATAAGACCAGACAAGGTACTGAATGATAATAGAAAATTATAGAGAAATAACGTTGCTGAACACAATGTATAAAATACTAGTAGTCATTCTAGCAGAAAATTGGAAGATAAAAAATATTAGCGAAGGCTTAATACAAGGAAAATAGAAAAAGTTAACACGAAAGAATAAATATAATAATGGGCAAAAAGAAGGTAATATTTTGGGCGACAAAACGACAGCCAGAGTTGATGTCCTTTATTCAATATATATTTGTCGGACTTAGAAGAAGAAGAATCAAAGCAGGATGAAAAACTCATCAGAGGAACACGAAAAATTAAAGCACTGTCATGCTCAGACGACGGTGGCCCAAAATGATCCCCTAAGCCTGTAAAAATCGAAATATACTAGAGAAGAAGTTTGAATAAATTTTTTTGGAATGTCGATAGACCGTACTTAAATATTGCTTTACCAATTTTGTGATATAAGAGATACGCAATTTTGTGACGGCAGTAATGTAGATGTTTCCAAAAGGATCATTTTACCCTGATTGGTTGTGCAAAATGATCCCTAAAGTAAGGCAAAATGATCCGTGTTCTCGATTCATTTTAAGAGTTTCTTCGTAATAAAACATCCAATTAACGACAGCCAAAATTACTTTATTTAGCTAAACCAAATGGCATTTATTAAAAATATACTTAAATCGCTGTGTAATACAACAGCTAAAAAATATCAAAAAACAACAAAATACAAAAAATCTGCATTAAAACGCGAAACAAGTTGACATTACAAGTTAAAATAAAATGTTTACGTACTTTGTTCGCCTTGACATTGTGACTACAATAGTCACAGCAATATGGATCGTAGTCATTACTGTTGATTCCCGCACACCTGTCATGTGCCCAACGATAGCACATTGAGCACTGCACCCACCCTACTCCAGAATGAGACTGTAGATATGATTCGGTACAAATAACACATTCTGAATCTTTTTCCACTTCGGATTCCTCCAAAGATTCTTCGTCATTCTTGTCCTGCTTTCTTCTTTTTTTTATTAGTATATTTTCTCACACTTCGCCTTTTGTTTTTTTTGCAACTTTTTTCTGCCAATTAATTCTTGTTTTTAAAGTTTTTTCTTCGGCCTGCTGTTCCTTCTTCTGTTGCTCCTCCAACATTTGATCTTATACGGAATGCTTGTCAAAACTACTGTGCCTCCAGACTTCCTTGATTTTGAGCTATCTTGTCCTTGCGCAATTTTAGGGAATGGACGAACATCATTTGGCAGAATTTTAAAACCACTTGTTGCTCTCGATGTCGAGGGTTCATTAACCGAAGCTAAGGATTGCATACAGTTGTTGGTAAAGCGTCATTTTTCTCGTTGTTTTAAACAATTTTTCATTAACCTCATCATTCTGCTCATGGACCTCATTATTATCAACTTTAACTTCTTCATTTTGTGCATGGGCCGCACCAATTTTGGTTTGTTTTGGCCAGACACTTCAGCAGCTGTGAAATCAATGTCAGTGAAAACATCGGGGTCGAACGGAAAAATTCCAGTCTTCTAGAATTCGTTAATTGTGTTAAGTAGTGTGCAGGCTTGCATGTAAAACTTGTTGAAGATTCGTGAGATTTGGAAAACGATTACAACACTTGCGGAGTGATGAGTAAGCCACTTTTCCAATGCTTTATCGTGATAGTGATTGAGCGGGTACATAAAACTCACTTCTAACGGCTGAAGTTTGTGGGTACACATAAAATGGTCACAAAATTAATTCTGACTTTTTCGATGACACCTACGTTTTTTGTGTGCGAAAGGTGGCCATGAAGAATTAGAAGTCCCGGAGCCTTTTGTGAAGCCTTGATAAAGAAAAGAAAATGGTCAAACCAGAACGCAATAGCCTCAAATTTCATCCAACCGGAATCGTTGTAATATTGTCCCCTTGGTGCACCCTCTTTCAACTCTTCTTTCATCCGCTCACGAGCAAAATTAACAATAGATGGAACAGATGCAGAGATACAAATTACGTCAGTAGTGGACTCATTCTGCGGATACAACTCTTCAAAGACGTTTCATCAACATTAAAGATCCTGTGTGCAGGAAATTGTATTTTGTCATACACTATCTTTAGCAACGTGAAAAGTTTGGTAACGACAGGCCGGTTAAAAGCACGACCGCGAGTCGCTGATGTTCACTCTGTAATCATAATGAAAGTTGAGGGTTCCCCTTGCGAAAACCAGTCAAGCAATCTTTGCCATCTGCACATGTTTCCTTGGAAAAGGGATGATCAATATTATTTTTATCTCCAAGTTGATAAGCAATCGATCTCACATCTTTAGTGGTGAGACCGTACATTCTGCTTTCCATGTCAAGTATAGCTAACTTGTTCGTTCCTTCACAGAGTCTCTTTAAACTCATAAATGGAACATCACACTTTCTGGTCGCAGTTTAGTAAGCTAAGCAACGACTGACCTCTTCTATTGCTTGTCGCATTTTATCTTCGTCCCATAACTGCCTCTCAGTTTTTCTTTTATATTTTTGAACCATGTTCTTATTTGCAACAAAAAAATAAATAAAAGTAGTATATTTAGTATTTGTTAAGGATATTTGAATATTTGTTGAAATATCCCCCCCCCCCTTTATTTTGTTGTTTTAAATTTTTACAGTAAGAAAAAAAAGAGCAAAATGATCCCGGATCAACTTATCCAACCCAGGAAGGGATCATTTTGCCACGAACGTGTACATATTGCATTAGGTTATGGTAACTTGATGCCGGCTCTGTTTAATATTTTCGTAAACTCGTCAAACAGTATGCAAAACATGTGTTGCCGTAAGATATATTGCAACTTAATGTTGCTATTACTATAACAATACTGCTACAATTGTTTTAAGGCCCTTGGCTTAGATCAGCCAGCATAAAAACCTCGTTTTCACAAATATTTTTATAAAACGATATTACCTCGTTCACTTTCAGTGGTCAACTAAACATGGCCACTCGACTGACCGTAGTCACCGACTCGAAACACAGAGGTCAGCATTGGTATTAAAAATAAAAGGGGATCATTATGCCCGCAGGGGTCATTTTGGGTCACCGTCCCTCACTACCGAAAGAAGCGAAGGAAATGCGATACTTGATGAATACACTACAAGGATACCTTAAGAAAATAGAACTAGAAATGAATACACAAAAAACAAGAATAATATCAAAATCCAATGGAGAGATTGGGGTATTTTGTTAATTGTGGTCTACCCAAAACATGTTCAACGTTTATTTGGTGTACCTGGCAACTGGCGGCAACAAAAATGCAAGCTATGAATAAATGGAGTTTTGGAAGTATAAATTTCTTAGGCACAGCTGGAAAAATTCCGAAAGAAAAGAAAATGTTACAGTTGTGTTTCAAGGGCTCCATAATACTTTGTATGCAACATTTTAATAGAAAATTTAACAAAAAGTCGTATACTTGCACGCTATTGGAGCTGAAGTTTCTAACCGCTAAATAAATTTCATTCGTAGTAACTTCAGAAAATTAAATGCTATTCGTACATTGAGAAATAAATGACTTTGAGTAATCTAAGGAATCATAATTGGTGTTTAGAGTGAATAATGTTAACAACAAAATTGTTAAATGCCTTACGGATAAACAGGACTTACGTAAGAATGTTTTCTTCTCAGAATTTAATGAGAACTCAAGAAAACATTCTTTACGAGGGATGTCTTTTTAATTTTGCACATAGCTGTTACAAAAAGCAATAGTTTAGTCATTTATTGTTTTCAGAACTACTTTCCACCATTGTTGATGCACTTTTGCATTCGCTCAAACTAATTTTTAAAGCACTTATTCCACTATTCAATGGGTATGCTCCAAATGGTCATTTGGAAAGCATCGACTGCATCATCAGGTGATTGAAATCGTTGGCCATACAGTGCATTCTTGATGGCCAAATATGTAAAAAAATCGTTGACGCTTAAGTCAGGACTGTACGGTGGATGATCAAGCAAGATGTTTTTAGAGAACTGTGAGCAATTGCAGTTGATGGTACAGGATGATCCGCTGATGTAGATTGTTTTTTGCAGCTCAGAAATGATTCTGGCAAACAAACGGTCGTCTACCAATCAGTAGTTATCGTCGTTCGACTTTGGAAAGGAATTCTAGCCACATGTCCGGATTTTGATACAAACTCAAGAAAACATTCTTTGTTTTCTTCTCAGAATTTAATGAGAACTCAAGAAAACATTCTTTCTAGGAATGTCTTTTTAATTTTGCGCATAGCTGTAACAAAAAGCAACAGTTTAAAATTTTAGTCATTTAGTGTTTTCAGAACTAATTTCCACCATTGTTGATGCACTTTTGCATTCGCTCAAACCAATTGTTAAAGCACTTATTCCACTATTCAATGGGTATGCTCCAAATGGTCATTTGGAAAGCATCGACTGCATCTTCAGGTGATTGAAATCGTCGAGCATGAAGTACATTCTTGATGGCCCGAAATGTAAAAAAATCGTTTACGCTTAAGTCAGTACTGTACGGTGGATGATCAAGCAATTCGATGTTTTGTTACTCCAAAAACTTAAAAGTTTTTAGAGAATTGTGAGCACTTACAGTGTGATGGTACAGGATGATCCGCCGATGTGGGTAGTTTTTTTGCAGCTCAGAAATGATTCTGGCAAACAAATGGTTGTCTACCAATCAATAGTTATCGTCTTTCGATTTTGTAAAGGAATTGTGGCCACATGTCCCGATTTTGATACAAACATTTCAAGACTGCTGGAATTGATAACTTTGGTTGGGTTCTCCTCATGTTGAAAGACCAAAACAGTAGACTGACGTTTATTCTTGAGATCATAAGAATAAATTCAAGACTCGTCACCATTGGCGATATAGTATACATTTTAGGAGCTGCCTCTGTTGAAACAATTCAGCGTTCTTTGGCACCAAGTGATTAATCATCTAGCGCACAGAATTAGTGTTTTCCTGGGTGACCGCTGATTTTGGTGGACCTGGCCCAGGAGCATCGCTGTGATTTCTACGTCCACGTTTGAATTAAACACACCTGCGAGAAATTATCGATTGATATGCTGCTTCATTGCTAATAATAGCAACCAACTCGGTAAGGCTTTATTGTTTCGATAAAGTACTTCGAAAGTTGTAGAAAGCTCTCGATTCAATTTCATGTTTCGGAACGCTTTACTAAATTTTAAAATTCACTAAAAACCACTTGTTGTATTTTGACAAAATTTTCATCACATGGCAATATAATATTGAGGTTCATTTCAGAGCCATACATTTTGTTACTTGCGCCCTCCATGCATCCATATGCAAAATTGAATTGACATTCCTCGCATTGCAATCCTTTTTAGTTTAGTGCAAAGCTTATCTTCTTTTTCTTGGGCGAAGTATTTGAATAGCGATACCTCATATTATACTACAAAATCATTTGGTTTATCCATTATAGCAAGTAGGCTGAATAACTTATCTAAAAGATTCTTGAATTGCTCATATGGAAGATAGTTAATTAATAACACAAAAACATTAAAAAACCCCACCCGTATTTTTTTTTTGAGAAGTGTGAACATACTCATCTCATAATATAGAAAGCGTATTCATCTCATAATATAAAAATAAAAAGTTCATTTCTGTTATGTATATATCAATCACTGAAAATTACCTAGTTTTAATAGTTTATGATTTATAGGTATTATCAATGCTACCAATTTCAAAGTAAAAATCTATACAACGATATCGTATTGCTGTTACAACGATAACTTTTATTCATATGTTAATGGTATATTATAGAGCCATTGAATAATTTACGTATAAAATTGATTTAGTTTGTATAATATTTTAAAGTAAAAAGATATTTTTACAGTTTATAATTTGGATATTGAAACATGTTAGGAGGGTATGATAATTGTATAGTAAAGTCTCGAAGGGGGCATTTGTATAACACACACTTACGGTGAGGATATTGACGCCACGGAGCCATCTATTACAATTAAACTTAATTACTCGGAGACCCAACGCTTATCAGATACTCTTAGGGTAAGAAAGACGAGCGTTTAATAGGCAGTTATGCCACCTGCAAACTTAATACCTATCTTATTGTTAGAAACGATGCTCGCGTATTGTAAGTTTTGTTCACATAGTATACAAATTACCAAGTACAAATTAACTAATGTAACATTAAAGTAATCTTCATTCAACCCGTAATTCAAGGAACCCCGGAATTCAGCGAGTAGATAGACTTAAGCCTTCCAGGATAACCTTCTAGTTCTACGGGTTTCATGAGTCGACAAAGTTTGAAGACTACTGTATACTAATTTACAAGTAGCACAAAATAGGCTTAGCTAACAATTTATTTTGTGGACAGAAGAAAATGTATGTTATTTGGTTCAGTTGTTAAGAATTACTTTAATTTATTCAAAGTCGCGGTTAGATAAAATCTCCCTAGAAACTTATAATTGAATGGTTCCTTAAATACACCACCCACTCAACTATACATAAGTTACTTTATAATAGTGTACAAAAGGCCAATCAAAAAAACTTAGTCCAAAAATATACCTTTCGAAGAAGGCTACAAACGTTGGTTCGTAGCCTATAAAAGTGACTATTGTCTAAAATTACTACACTATACGGGGCAATGTGAAGATCCTGAAACAAATATGGGGTTTCATAAAGAAATATTTATTTATCGTCATAATAAAACTTTACGTAAAATTTATGTTGGACTGAACGCGACTGTAGGTTAAATTGAACTAACGTGAGCGAAGTGGTCAACACATCGCCGCGTCGCTCGTCTCTACCGCAGCAAGATCCCTCAGGACGTGCAGAGCATAACTCAGAAGTCGTATCTGGTATGCATCTTGTTTACACGTAACGTCAATGACTAGAGATATGCCTATGGGTGTCTGATTCTAATGTGAGCTGAACATTGAAAGCAAATATTTATATTTACAACACATGAGTATTGCGATGACTTGCACATAAAGCTTGCAACTCACGAAATCAATAAGCTTAAAGAAAATACGTAGAATGCGTGTAATATTTATTGAAACATCATTATTGTGTAATGTGCTGTTGTTATTAAATCAAAATGTAAGCTTTTAGATATTATGTACTATTTATTCTTTGTAACACATACAATAAATAATACGACAAACAAAGCCAAAACCGTAATTGAAGATAAAGTTGGAATTTAGTGAATTATATGGGTGAATTAACACAAGTCTTATTCGTCTATGAAGAAACTACAATTAAGCGAAAACATTATGTACAAAATAAATATAAGAAACAAAAAGATAAACCAAACCACTCTCTTTCATTTTATAACCTCGAAGATTTTATTCTTTCTCTCCATGTTGGTACGCGTTACAATATATGCCCTCACAGCCCATCCATTACCTCTACCATAATTTCCGGAAATGTGCAGTAATTTTGCCTCCCTTGCATCCCTTTCTAATTCATAATTCTAATCGCAACTCATAACATGTGTTCTTCATTTTTTTATATCATTTTTAGTTTAACCGTCATTTCTCTACCAAATCCTGAAGAAACCTTCGTGAGGCACTAAAATAAAATCAGGGACAGAGAGTCTTGATTTAGTAACAGACAAGTTCATATGCAAACATTTTTTACAACCTACATACAATATTTTCATACTGAAATATAGAAAAACAATCGTAAGCACAGTAATGTATGAGAAAATATTCATAGATGTATTTCATAGATATTCATAATATTCAGCTATTCATAAATGTACAAACAAATGTACCTTTATCATTGAAATACAGATTTTACTCAAGAAAAATGACTGGATCCGAATCGATGGAAACAGCTTAATAATACATGTCCTAAGAACAGAGAATAATTTGCCATAAAACTAAACAACCTCCATAAAAAGCCACACCTGGAACTACATAACAAGACAATCTTTGAAGACATGACTAAAGTAAGAACTTTGGCACAATGAGTTTAAAATTACATTTGTAAAGTTAACATGAATTATTTTGTTAAATTGAATTATATTTATGTGAATTTAGGTGCCATGAATGCAGAAATATGTGAGCGATTCCACCAGGACGTAAAAGAAATGGAGTCGAGATATTAAGATAATTTGAATATTTCATTTAGTAACAAGATTTTAGACACAAATATCTTGTTACTGAAAACCACTTCGTATAAAGATAAAAACAAATGTATGGTCAAAGAAACCGGAATCACGAACTTCACGTTGATTTGGTGTCAACTCAAGATTGTGTCGAGGTGTTGATTCGACAGGGAATTGGTGGCCCGCGGGTTCGGTGTTTTTCGGGATGAGTTATTCATCTGAAAGTATGATGGGGTTGTTGTGCTGCGAGAGTTGTTCAGATTTCCCATAGACAACGTTTGGGCTTACAGATCGATTAAGGATGGAGTTTGGTTCAGCCAGGTCTGCAGGGAAAGTTGAGCACTGATTGGTATGTTGATTAAGTTGTTTTCAATGTTTTTGTTTGCTTTCTGTCTTGGACTGAGTTTCAATTGTAGAGACTGAATGCGTATTGTTTTTTGTGGATGTGTTCGTGAGGGCCGCCTCCTCCGCCACGCGGAACTCGGGCTGAGGTGGCGAGGGATGTCGATGCGGATTGCTGCAGTTGTGTGGATGGCGGTGATGGAGTTTATGTGAATTTAGGTGCCATGAATGCAGAAATATGTGAGCGATTCCACCAGGACGTAAAAGAAATGGAGTCGAGA
>WYDF02298036.1:0-15771 GCA_009867245.2 Adranes taylori
ACAAAACATGTTTTTGCGGAAATCTGGAAAGAGAAGGAAAATAAAAAATGGTGAAAAGAGAGAACCAAAATCTGTAATCGACTGAGGTCTGAATAAGCAAGATTACCTACTCGCTTGGTTTCCAATTATACGAGAATGTGTAAAATGATATAAGAAAATATTTTTTACGTGATTGATATTGTTGTAGTGTTTATGATGTTTTATGTGCTCATTCTAATATTCCCAATTATGCAAAACAAAGAATAGTCAATTTTCGACTAAGTATTTCCGAGGATATGTTGTCTACTGTATCGTTACAAAATTATTCAAGGTACAAAAAAACTGATCGACTCTCTGCAAACAAGATATTGAGTACACTTTCTTGTTTACTAGCTTTGTTAATGTCGTTAACAACAATTACATTAAAACCTTAAAAGTGATCAGCCCGCCAACTATAGGTAAAAACTGGAGGGGTACCATTTTGAAAGTTGGAGGGGTACCAGATTATAGCTTGCTCGACAAGATTAAAAACATGCTGTTAGCAGAATTTGGCAGATGTTGAAATTCTCTAGATTTTTATTTGAAATTGGACAATTATGAAATGCATTTTTGTTAATTTCTTTCAAACATACGGAAAGTTAGGGAGTGCCGGTAAGTTATAATGTTGGAAAGGCCCACTTATGCCTTTTCAAAAAGTTATAAAGAACAATTCTACGATTTACAATTATTGAGTTTTGAATTTTTTTGTTAAGTTTTGAAAATTAAGACCGATAAATATATAATATGCTTAGACACAATTACTTGTTTTTAGTTGATATTTTACGGGGTTAGTAAAGTTTTATATTTTCTACTGTAATTTTTACTCTTAAATCTTCAAAGAAGTTCTTAGCTTCCACAAATTATTGAGTGAAGAATACATGTACATTCTGAAGATATGATATAAATATTTAATGAGACAGTGATAGTTAATAATATTATAATTCGGTTCTTATGTGATATGTTATCAATCTAGTACAAACTATTGAGCATTACAGGATGTGTTTATTTCTTTTTTTTTAATAACTAAATAGATTTCAAAATTTGGTGTATGGAGTTTACAGAAAACACATAAACAACAATTATTTTTCCCATCGGAATAAATACACTTGTGATTAAATAAATTCGATAATAATGGTGCTACATATATTATTATAAAGATAAAAATTTCCATATTATTAATTTTTAATATAAAATACATTTTCATATGATATGTTTGATGATATGTTAAAGTTATCCATTAGTCGTAGTGTATTACTTAATTTAAGTTTTAAAACACGTGCAATATAACCAATATAATCATAAAAACAATAGCTTTAAAATCCAATAAAATTATTTTTCACTACAAATATTTAAATAATAACTCAGAATTAAATCTCTTTATAATTAAATAAATATTTAAAATATTTTAATATTTATTTAATTATAAAGAGATTTGGCAATTATCGGTTCGTGGCAATTACAAATATTGCCACGAACCGCAAAAGTTAAATTAAATATAATATGTATGCAAGCAGGTTACTTTAGTCTATAAATTATATTCAAATAAATTCAAAGTGCAGTAGAGTTCTGTTACTTTCAAGAAAATGTATTAATTCTCAGAATGCGAGACAGGAAGCGGTTGCATTCCATCCTAAGAGGGACAAGTTCACGATTGTACTATTATGCAGCTCTAGTCTGGAGGGCCCCGTTTAGTTCGGTATTCTTGGCTAGGCGATAAAATGTCATTTCGGAAGCTTGGATAGATTTTTCAAAATTAGATACGCATACAGTTAGTAGAGTGGTTTTGCTATAACGTATACTTGTGAGCAAAATACCCGTTTGTGTATGCGCAGACTCATTAGCGATGTTTAGGGGAAAACTATTAATAAATTATTTTAATACTGTTTTGAATTAATAAAGTATTTAAAAATAATACATAACAGTCATTATTTTTTATAAAATATTGAAATATTTTCTATTTTTATAAATCTGTGACACCATAGATTATCACCAAATAGATGCGCAATAGCTGGATCTTGATGAGCCATAATGTACATGTTATAGCGAAACCACTCAAGTAATACGGGATTTTTAAAAGTTCCAATTAAAATTATTTACATAAAGTCTGTAATATGATTAGAGTATGTAATATTTTCTACTTATTTCTGCAAAGCCTGATCGAAAGAATTAATTCATTTTAAATAACTTCAACTAATATTAATTAATAATTAACAAACGCTAATTTGGTAAATCATTATTTTTGATATTAATTATATTTTATGAAATTAATATACTTTCTTAAATTAATATACTCCCCGATAAGTTTTAGTAGGTTTAAATATCTCTCGTTAATCTGAGTATCAATCCCCACAACGCTACCCTAAAAAGCAGGTCGTGACAATATTTTAATAACGTGTAAATCTGAAAATTACTACAATATTCATTTTGTAGTAATTATTAAAATAATTTAAATGTTTAATAAATTTAATTTTTAAACTTATTAGCTACAAATTAGAATTTTCATTTGCTAATTGTATTTTAAATACGAAAAATATATCCTAGTTAGTTTTATGATTATACTGTTTTTATCACGTATGCGTTTTTGTTTTAATTAATGTTAATTAATACCGATGATCACATTTCAAACTTTGATGCATTTTTATTCTTTTAAAATATCGCTTTAACTGAAAGATAGAAAATATAAAAGCGATTGTAGAATATTTCAGGTTTTGCTTCCTGTTTTAATCTTCAGGCCAACCTAAATCTTCGCCTATAAGTTCATAAAATTTTTGATTATGTTCAATAAAATAACGTCGCAATTTGGTTATAACAAATGGATCGACACGTGGATGTCTTCTACCTAAATAAAAATGATTAAAAATAGTAAAATATATATAGTAAACCTCTATTGGCATCAACACATTCTATACAACCAAACTAACAAATTCTTTATAAAAAACATACAAATTCTTAACTAGCTAACAAAAATAAGGAAACTAAGCAATCCAGTAAGTAGATGAGTCATTTATTTTTATTCCTTAATCTCCCTTATTTCCTTTATAAGAGGGACTAATCGTACTATTTAAATCCAACATTCTCACAAAAATATAAACAATGGTAATAATCCAGATTAGGGCAAGTAATAATGAATATTATAGTATAATTATTAAGAGTACCAGTTACGGAATAACGCGGAAGTGGCAAATACAAAGTATCGCATTTACGTATCCTATTATATTTATTACTTCTGACGATGATTTAAGTATAATAAATCGAAACGTAGCTTCAAACTTAGTAATAGGTTTTAGTTACAAATTTATTATTCATTTAATTAATAAAAGAAAAATTTCCTTTGATGACCAACTTCTTAATAATAGGTGTAATGAAATAAAACACTTATAAGTTTAAGTGGAAAATGTTTATTGAAATAAGTAAGTATATTTCTCTTCTCGTAAAATTTGGATTTCTTGATCTCGTTAAAGGCAAAACTAGCATCATTGCCTTTCTTTGGAAGGCAGTCAGTGGCGGAACATATCTCATGATATGTACATACATAATAATTACATCTAGAGAAGCATTTTACATATATATTACAATAACTATTAAATTAAGAAACAGTATTTATGTGTCTTGAAATTATAAGTAAGAATGATCATTACTGAAACATTTAGATATATATTTCATATTTGGATTTAAAAAACTGTTCTTTAATACTTGCAGCTCTTCTAGAATTGGTCTGCTCAAATGCTTATTAGATATTTTTCTTTTCTTGGTTGAGTGTAAAGATAGTTGTTTTTCTATATTTTTGTTCGCCGGTTACTTGGTATTCAAACTTTGAATGTTCTGTTTGGATTCAATTAGGCTATTTTCTACCTTTAGAGTCGTCTTTAATACCTAAACGTGCTTAATACCTCTGGTTTCTCAACATGTTTTATATTTGTTTGTGAAGCAGTGATTTCATTTAGAATATTGCAGTTCAGTTGTTGTGTGTTCTTAGTATTATTACTGCGTTAAGGTTGTTAAATGATCTGTAATTTCATTGTTTTCAACATATATTACCTCTGAAAGCTACACAACTGCATGGCCAATTTGTGTGACAACATAATGAATGTGTTTACATATTGTATTGTGAATAAAAAAATCTGGACATGAACATATATATATATATATCTTCTTTTTCGTTTAACCGACCTGTGTTGACTATGGTGGATGTTGACGTTGAATAGGCCAATCTTCAAATCTCTGCATTACTCGTTTAACAGTTGATTTCTAGGTCTGTCGATCGTTCGCTTGCCGCCATGCTTTACTGAAACTTGTTTCTCTTAGTTTCGAAATAATATCGGTCCACCTAGTTGGGAATCGGCCCCGTTTCCTTTTCCCTTCCGGTTTTCCTCATACAACAAGTTTTTCCATGCTATCATGTCGAAAGATGTTTACGAAAAATTTCAAAATTCATCCATATGTCATGGATGACAATCTTTGTACGGGTTTGACCTCATTTAAGATGGAGACATTTGTTCTTCTAGCCGCCCAGGAAACTCGCAGCATCCTGCGCCAGACCGACATTTCAAATGCATCAATTCTTCTCTTGTCGTTGGAACGGCTTACCCAGGTCTCTCAAGCATACGAAAAAACGGGAAAATCTAGGGCGTTTACAAGACTTTCCTTCGTTTTCCTAGTGTTTTCGATCTTTCCAAATTCTTGTTAGTTTTATCATGGCCGAGCGGGAAATTTTAATCCGCCTTCTTATTTTCAATTCGCAAGAGCCGGACTTATGAAGCATGAAACCCAAATTCATTATCTCGGTCTATTATCATGACTTTTGTCTTGTTTGGCATTTATTTTAAGCCCATCGTCTACCAGTCTCGGCTTACGACTTCCAGTCTTTGAAGAAACTCTAAAAGCTCTTCGGTGCTGTTAGCTATTAGAAGAGTATTATCCGCATATCGAAGGTTTGAAAAGCGCTTTCCACCAATCTTCACTCCTCGGTTTCAATTTTCTAAAGTGCGCCTCATCAGTACGTCGCTATAAATGTTGTAGAGTAGAGGTGAGAGTACGCAACCTTGATGAACGCCCTTCCTAATGCAACATTTTTCGGATAATGTGTTATCGATTTTAACGATCTCCTGCGAATTCTCGTACAGGCTATTGACGATAGTGATAAGATGACATGGTACTCCAAATTCTGCTAAAGTCGTCCATAGTCTAGGCCAACGAACATTATCAAACGCTTGCTCGTAATCTACAAAGCACATATACATCGATACCTAGTATTCTCGACCTTTCCTATTTAAACTCGCATTTAAAATTTGTGCTCGAATGCCTCGTCCTTTCACAAATCCGGCTTGTTCGGGAGCTATTGTAGGAGCTGATGTAGCAGGAAGGCTTCTAAAACATATATATGAATGCACACAAATATTACATTTTGGACATAATAAATGACAACATGAACCAGTCAAAGCAGTTCTTGTTACGCAATAATTACTTAATTATCCGCTTATTGTCTTCTTCGTTCATTTGAAAATGTCAATTTATTGCCGATTTATACCTCTGATGAATATTTTGTCTGTGAACTGTTCCGTAAAGTCTAACCTTTATATTTTTTATAATTACTGCTTCCCACATGTATATTTCTCTTACCTTCCGTAAAAATAAATTTTTGTTCAGCTTGTTCCATTTGTAAATTGTGTTATTCTTGTAAATGTTGAACTAAATTAACATTCAAAGCAAATTAAATATTGCATCCTTCCATACATTTAAAAGACACTGTTACATCATAAGTTATCACTTCTTGACTTAATCCATGTTTTTCTTTAACATAACAGTTAAGGTTATTTTGATTTGAATACTTTTTCATACATTGAAAACATAACACCAGCCATTTTATTTCGTTGTCAATTAATAAGACCAAACCAAAACAAACAAACTTTGACACAACATAAAGTTATGTTATGTTTGAATATCCCATGGTTTTACCGGTACTTCATCTTCCTTCTCCTTTCGTTATCCCTTCAAAGTATCCTCATCACACCAACCCTCTTATCTTCCTGTCCCAAAGACGCTTTCCATTTTTCAATATTTTCTCTCTCTTGCTCATTCCATTCTACATTCTTTCACGAAATGCTCCCATCTGCCCTCTTCCTTATTACAAATCCTACACATTCACTTGCTCTCATCTATCCAGAACCGATTCGCACTCTCTTCGCACATCTAAACCTCGATATCATTCTCTTATCCTCCATGCTTCATCTACATCTTAAGAATCAGACATACCTCATTCCGCTCTTATCCTTTTAAACTTTTCATTATAGCTGCTTTTCCGTATTCTTTCAGCTGTCACTTGCTTCTCCACATCTTTCATTATCTCATCTACTTCATTTATTATGTTTCTTTCATTCTTTATCATATCATCTCATCTATAAGGCTGTCCTCTCCTTTCATAAGCTTTTTTAATCCTCATAAACCAATCATTTTTTGAACCCAGCTGCCCGCTGCCCAGCATTTATACCTATCGAATTCTTGCAATGCAATCTCACATGGTGTAGATCTCTCAACTCCTATTATTCTCTTCAGACATCGTAGGATTACACTCTTTCTACCTTCTCTCTTTCACATACTGCCCACACTTCAGCCCCACACATCATTATAGTTCACACATATTCTAACGAGGATATTTGTACTCATATTAATTGAATTCTACTGTATATAATTTTGTACGTCTAATATTCATAAGTTATCTAAATTATTCAAGATGGCTAGATTCTATGAAATATTGTAATTACTTAATGAAATATTGGAGTTCCATTTGAACTTAAGTTCATGGAGTAAAATATAATTTAAAACATTCTGAACATGACACATACATATTGATAAGATCACGAATTTCTCTATGGGACGGAGTAGCAATATTTGCCGATGGAAAAGATCATTTCTATGACGTTATCGAAAGTAGATTGGAGATGAATCAACGAAAACGAAAGCGTACAGTGTGACGCTGTTATCGGTGAGAGTAGGGGCAACGGATCTAACTAGAGGTGAATCAATAATGGTGAGCGAAAGCAATTAGTTAAGTAGGAGGTAGGTAATTAAGTGAGAGTACATTAAAATAATAGCAGTTTGCCATTAGATAATAGGGGAAAGCTAGTGAAAATACTGATAGTAATTTTCGTAGGAAACTAGGAGAAGTTTGGTGGGGGTTGGGGCGAACAGATTAAACCTTATCTAATTGTATAGTCCCAGTATTTTAAAAGTACAAGTTGGTTTCGATTTTATCACGCATGTTCGCAGTTAGTTTTTCTGTTTATTGAATTTGTTTTGCAAGAATTATAAAAAGTAAAATATCGATTCAAATGTAATTGTCTATGTTCAAAATTTTGTTTTTTGATTTGCTATAACTTGGCTGCGCCAATATTTATTTCTAATTTTTAAGTTAATTCTTCAGGTATTCTTTCTTTTCCACACCGTAATTTATTTATACCCCTAGTTAAAGCTATTAACCCACTCTCATTTAAACATCGCCATATATAAGTATATTACATTTTTAATAATACCTTTTGTTTCTTTTAAACATCGATCGGACGTTTCATTCCGTAAACAATAAAACCCTTTTGTTTCATTAAAATAGAAATTGTGTGCGGCTAATCGTGCAGGAATGCCAAGAAATTTTTCAATTTTTTGCAGTTGAGGTAACGGATCCTCAATTAAAGCATCACCATTCACGACGAGAATCTGGCGACGTGGAAATGTTTCAAGCCAACGATGGACGTATGTATGATAAACCTAATAATAAATATTCATCTCAATTAGATCAAGTTTTTCTACAGAACCCATCAACCCACCGAAATCGCTAAAGGACGATACGATTCGTTGATAGTACCATTTGGATGTAAAGCTAGCTGTTCAAATGTTTTCTGTTGCTGTACCGGTTGAAGTTGCACTATTGAAGGTGTATCTGTATTTCTAGAACTATTGCTGCTGTTGATTCCATCTCTTCCGCCACCAATGGAAATCGGCGAAGTGGGGAATAAGAGCGAGGGATAGGCAGTGGCTGCATGTGCACGTAATTGCGTATAATCGGATATGGCGCGCGTCACCGGTTCGCGTACGATAAGGAGAAGTTTAACGCTAGCATTCATTGCTCGAATACGTTCAGGTACCTAAAATTTAATAGGTTATTCAGTCTTTGTGAATTCTTTAAAAATAAAATATATTTCAAACTTACTTCGGCCGTAACAAAGTAGCTAGGCGATTTTTCAATTGTTATTTGTCCATTATACGAATGCGGCATCTTGGATCGATACCATTCCAATCCACGATTGTAATTCTCATCACGATCGAAAAAATGCACTTCACCAGCCGCTTTCTGTACCATGGGATGTAAATAGAGCATTTCTAATAATGCTCGTGTACCACATTTTCGAACACCTATTGAAAGAAATTAGGAATGTAAATATATTTATCAATTCTGGTGCTTTAATAGTTGCAGTATTTATGAGAATATTCTTTAATGCTTCCAAAACATGCCACTGTTTAATCATGGGATACAGAAATGTTTAACTTTGAAAAGTTTGCATTTACATCGTTACATGTAGGCGGAGGGGATTATAACTGAAGTGAGCAGGTTTGGATGAGGAGAAAAGTGTAGACAAGGAAGTAAGTGTTACAGGAAGTTAAGAGTGGAAATAAAATAATGGATGATTAGAATTATATATGTGATTCGAGATTTTGATGAATTCATAAACATTATGTGTGCAAAGTTACTAGAAGAAGAAGGATTTGATAACCTCATAATTCTGGTAGATTGGAACGTGAGGATAGGACAATTGAGAAGTGGGCTTTTAGGTTATAAAGAAAAATATGAAGAGAGAAAGTTAAATGATAAGGTGATAGGTGACGAGATTTGCAGTCTGGATGGGAAAAGAGGGTTTAGTAGTAGGGAATGGATGCATGAATGAAGATAGCAAGGGTGAAAAAACATGTAGGGGGCACGGAGAAGGATATGTAATTGATTATGCTTTGATGAATGGAAGAACAGCAGAGAATATTGGTAACATGACAATAGGGGAAAGGTGTGAATCGGAAGAATTTCCATTAGAGTTGGAATGGAAGGTTAAATGGAAAAGTAAGATTGATGAGAATGAAAAAATAAATTCAAGGAACGCATTAAATTTAAAGAGAGCTTGGAAAAAGAGGAATGGGGAAAGATGAAAGGTGTAAATGAAATAGTAGTGAGAACTAGGATAAATTTGATAAAGACAGGAAAGGAAAAGAAATGAGAATACCGAAAATGTTGTGTAATTGATGAAGGGTGGAGAAGGGAAAAACAAGAGAAGTTTTAAGGAGAAGTAGAAGTAGAGTTAATACATGGAAGCAAGAATTAAAGTAAAGGAAGATATGGAAAAATGTAGAAAGAAGAAAGAACGGATTAAAGGGCTTAGCTGTGAAAAGGACGTGTGGGTAGTTAAGAATGAATGGAGCTATTAAAGCTGATATGGAAGAATGTATGGTGAGTAAAAATGACTGGGAAAAGTATAGATTGGATATGAATGGCACAACCACGGAGAATGAAAGAGGTTGAAAATGAGGATGATGTATATGAGATTGAGGAAGACATAAATGAAGGGGAAGATTAAAAGATTGAAAAAAGGGGGGTGCAGTTGGACCAGATGAAATTCCTACAGAGGTGTGGAGTTCTTTAAATAAACAAGGTATAGAGGCGTTACTAAGAGGTTTCAATGAAATTTGGAAAGGAAATGAGAGGACGCCTGATGAATGGAAAGAGGGAGAGATAATTCCAATATTTAAAAGAGTATTTTAAAGACTGAACATGAACAGATGTGAACAAGTACAAGGGGAACACTATAATTAATGGGTTATACAGATTGTTTGGAAGGATAATGAACAAAAGGATTTTAAATGAGAAAAATGTGTTGTCGAGAACGCAGAGTGTGTATAGAAGGGGTAGAAGTACAGTAGATAATCTTGTGATAATAAACTTTCCATAGCAGATATTTGGAATTTATTAATCGATGAAGATGTGGTAAAAAATCATATTGAGAACAAATGAAGAATTGAAACTTTCATTTTTAACATATAGACATATTTTCGGCAGTATCATACTTCTTTGTACTAAAATTAAATAAAGAGTTACTTGACCCAAAAGACCTGCAACTGCCACAAGATAATCAAGCCTGTCGAAAGCTTTTTGTGTGTTCGGAATATAATTACTTAACTGCACAAAGTAGAATGCTGCGAGTCAAGCATTTGAATTAAAAACAATGTATTTGCTCGGAGTTTCACGAAAAGAATCGCTTAAAATTCATCAACTCGTCCATACGGGGGCGGTAGTTAAACTATATGTATGTTCAGAATGCGAGTACAAGACAACACACAAGAGCAATTTATTATGCCATAAATACATTCATTCAGGAGAAAGAGCATATCATTGTTTCGAATGCGGCTACAAGAACTTGCAAAAGCACAAACACATTCATTCAACAAAAAAACCATATGAGTATTCGAAATGTTTATTTAATGTGTGTGGGATAAGAGATTTGGAGATTCGGTATGTAGGAGAATTCTGATAATGGCGGTTTGTATGAGGAATATAATGATTAATGGCAAAGTATTGGAAAACAGTAATGCTTGATGAAAGTGATGGATTAGTTAAGGGAGTATACCTGAAAGAATATGTAAGGAATGGGATATGCATAAATGAATGGGCAAGAGAATGAAAGAGAGCATATGAAATATGAGGTGGTGAATGAAGTGGTAGTGAGGATAAATGTGTAGAATTGCAAGAAAGAAAGGTCGGGACGATTGAGAAACACTAGGTAGATATAAAGATATCAGTAATGGAGAAGGGTTACCGAAATACATGATGGTTAAGTGAGTATAGAGAGGAAACGAATGATAGCGCGTTTCAGATGTGGGAGTGAGGAAAGGTTTAATAGATATTGGATGACTAAAAGTGAGAGAGTATGTAGAATTTCTTCGAGAAATGAAGATAAATGAGGAATGTTTGGGAATTGTACGGACAGAGAAAGAAAAGTAGTTGGCTGGTAAGATTAGGCAGCGTTTAGGAGTAGGAATATAAGGGTAAACTAAATAAAGCGGTATTGTTAAACTAAATGGAAGTAATCGAGGCGGTTCAAGCTCTAAATGTGGAAATCAAGATCCATATTTAAAAAAAATAATGTTGATAGAGTGTAAGGAAACTAACAGTGGCGTCTTTACAATGTATGTGGCCATGGACACTTTATATATTTGAGGCCCCATACATAAAATTGAAATAATCATGGTGTATCAAGTTCTCTTTCTATATCGCCTTAGTAATACATAAAAATTATGTTGTCTTAATGGATTAAAAAATTCTAATTTGGAGTAGCTGGGTTTCGTCTTACATATCTTTTTTGAAGACACAAAGTGGCCTGCTGCCGGTGCAAAAAAAGGGGATTGTCATTATCCCTGCTCGCAAAAGCTATCGGCTGCAAAAACAGTACATCTTTATCTAAGTAGTTAACTGTCATTTCTCTCCTGCTTTAGAGCCGGGAGTCTTCTGGACAGTACTAGAACAAATGTCTTGCAGCGAGCTTGTTTTGCGGCCCCAAGGCGGAATCAAACCAAAAGGTTGCGGGGATTAACGACTGGAATTAACGACTAGGATTAATGACTGGGCCTTTTCTTAGCTGCATAGCCGAATATTAGGTTATGGTAATGAAAGGAATGTATTTCATGAAGCTACTATCGATAAACGTTTGTAGAATCGAACGAATAAACACTTAGATGCTCGTGGCTGACTAACAGGAACGTCTGTCTATTAAATGTGGAGTTTAACTATTGTGAATCTATACAGGAGAATCTCATAAATTTAATAGATTCATTTATTCAAGCTTAGTTTTTTCTTAACATTTAAATTAATTGCACTTTAGACATTGACGTCTTTAGTGTTTAAATCGTGTAGCCATTTCTATCGTTGCATATGTCCTTACCTAACGAACGATTAATTCTGGATCCTCAGAATTCAAAGAACCGAAATGAGCTAACGATAGAAATGCATTCCGATCAAGAAGTTACTTTGACTAGAGATTCTTTTCGCTTGTCCAAAGAATATCAGTTGAAAGTTAAGCTTCACAACTGTCTTTCAATTATAAAATAAAGTTTTAGAATATTTTGTGATCCCATAAAGGATTGGGAGTTTTTACAACGAACTGAGATTATGTAAACTAGTCTAATTCCATGTGGTGTCCATTTTAATCGTGAGAATGATATTCTAAATGTTTAGAATTCACTCATTTACTTTAATGTTTAATTATTTTAAAATGTTTATTATAAAAACCATGTAGTGGTGATAAAATTAGGAGTGGTGTCTTTTTGTTATTAGGAATTCTGTTAAGTTAATTTCATTTGGATTCACATATTCATATAGTTTTCATTTAATTATATATAAAAAATCTTTTTCCCTTTTCTTACTTTTTGAAACATGAAACATCTGAAATAACTCTTAAAAGTCTGATGACGAAACGATCATTGTTCTCGAAACGCATCACATTATAGGTTTTTCCATTGAATAAACCATTTGTTTTTGGAGCAGGAAGTCTATTGCTTGAATTAATTCTAATTTTACGTTTCGTCAAAAGCTTTATGAACATCGAGCATTCTAAAGCCATTTGTACAAAAGATTTAGAAATAATTTCACTCAAATGTTGGTCAACATTAAATTACTACCTAACAAAATGTGCATTCAACTAACTGAAAAACAAATATAAAGTTCTTAATGTTTGTTTGGACATTTCCGTTACCTTAGTGGATTTATACGTATTCTGAATTGTTTCCAAACAGCAAACCCGAGCTGTCAAACTTACTAAAACTACTAACGCAATAGTCAGACAAACAACTAAATCTAATCCGGTAAACCTGGAGTTTTGTCCAACTATGTTATAATACGTAGTATAGAAATTCTGGTGTCTCAAGGTAGAAGTTGTTTTTGTTTGTTATTGTTTTGTTTATGAACTGTATGCAAGTCGTAAACAACTCAGTGTTATTGAGAAAGTTAGTTAATTGTTAGTAAAACTTTCGTGATTGTTGTTTATCGTAAATCTACTTAATGCCAGTATGATTAGTTTTATTTACCATAATGTAAAACAGACAATATTTCTTTTTAATTCAATTAAACCTATTGAAATGTGTGAAAAGATAAGAATAACTGTTTAAAAAGTTAATTGTCATTAATTTTTCTCATACAGAAATAAAAATATCAGGAAAATAAAGCATACCAACAATGATTGCTTGTGGTAATCTTCTTGCCGCAACAGGAAACATTTTCCTTGAAAATAAATTTACACCATTCCTCTCAGCAAATTTATCATCTACCCAATCACTGCCATCACCATCACCTTCCCATGTATCTTCTTCTTCCAACGCATTTCCTTCTCCTCCACGATTTTCCTCGATTTTCTCCAATTCGCGTCCCATCATACCACTTCTCCGTATAACTTTCCCCGATGAAGGACTCGGTATTTCTTTTCTGCGCAACCATACAACTGCACGTTGATGTTCCACTGCACTGTCGTACAATGCGCTGAATGTTAGACAAAGAGAGAAAGCCAAAAGGATAAGAACGGCAAGAGCAATGCGTGGACGTGAGACACCCACGACGAGCACACAGTCTGATGGAGAAGTGTCCGCAGATTCGACGGAACGAAAAGCTGCACGTGGGAGCCATCTGTAACAATATAGATCAATATAAAATAAATAAAAAATATAACAAAGTATTAATAAATATAAATGATTTGAATTATCTGAGGTACATAAGTGTTTTGAATAAATTAAATTATTTAGCAGAGTATTCATTATCTAAATATAAAATATAATTGTTAAAAATAAACGTAAATAAAATTAAAACTGAAACAAACGTAAAACAATTGAATTTTATTGATTAAACATTTGATACAAAAATAATGAATTTACATTTGCATATTAACTACATATGCAGCTTCATTTTATCTCGCATCTTTTTCTGTTTTGTATCTTTTACAATTTGCATTTATCTGTCTGCTTCAGACAAGCAACCATTTGCTATTAAAAGCAAAACAGACAAAAAAAACTAGCGCACACGCTGATAGCTTGATTCGACATAAAAGATCCCATCTCGCCAAGCATTTATCCCTGTTGATCCCAGACATAGTAAGCTGTCGCGCGCGATGTTGTATCTGTAATCATTGGTTCGTTCTGGCATCTCTTGTCGAGGTCAAAATCCTTCTAATAGGGCATAAGGTGTAGACATTTTAAACGCATACAAACGGACACAAAAATACATCCACTCCTGTGTTCCTACAGATTTATTAATTCGATAATTTCATTGAGAAACATATCTTATTATTATTATGTAATGCCTCTTTCCATAAAGCTATTTTTTCCTAATCCTATTCAAAAATATAACATAACTGAGTCACTCCCTTTGTTGAAGAAGCACGCTTTGGTTCATTTCATGGCTCTGCAAGAACAAATATAACGTTCCTCCTTACATTAGCCCCTCATACCTAACCGTAAAAACTCCAGATGACACCTTGTGCTTAATAGTTCGGTCTGTTATGAACCGCACAACACCCGTCCAATCGCTTAATAATGAAAAATTCGTGGACATGATCGCCACCCCATATTACATATACTGGAAGTCTTACGTTTTGTTATATCTTGCATAACACAAAAGTTAAATCTTTTAATTTTGACTCTCACCTTATAACTCGCCTATTAAATTCAATTAGCACAATAGTTGTTTAGGGTAAAGTAATCAAAATTAGTCTAACCTATAAAGCTCCTACCCTATAAATCGCCTACCGCTCATGACTCACTTTTTCCCAATACTTGCCTACGCGCGGACAGCTCCACTGTCCAATTTAGCATGGTCCCTACAATCGCTATTGACTCTCTTTTCGACTAATTTTTAAAAGAGCAGTCTGGCGTATGACTTCGCTTACCCTTCTGAATTCATCTATGCATGAATTTGCTTACCCCTTAATTCCCTGGTTCCCAGATTTGCCTACGGCACGGACAGCTTCGCTGTCCGCTTTGACTAGGGTTCCATTTTTGTACATCTTGTACTATTTCCCAATGCAGATTCAAAAACAATGTCGGAAATAACCATTATCGTTGCTTCTGGTGATCCACCATTATCGCTGCTTCTGGTGATCCACCATTATCGCTGCTTCTGGTGATAGATTTCTTAATTTGTGAGCAACGAACCAGATTCTTCAAATCTGTAGACTCCCAAGCATTGCGCCATCACATTTTATTATAAAATTGAAAATACATTACCATTTATTGTTGAAACTCCCATAAAAGCGGATAGTTCAACTAATAAATATTCAACTACTAATATGAGTTATCTAAAGGATGCGATCCACGAATCTATCCTCCTAGATATCTCTAGTAGACATTTCTAACATTATCTAGCTTCAACAGGTGAAGTTATTTGGAAGATGCACATTAGTTATGGGCCTATAATGCAAGTTATGGCTATAATTTATTGGATGAGATGATGGTCCTTTTTTGTACACCAATACTGTCCGCCCTTCTGTAAGCCACGGTGGAATAAGCTTTTCTCCGTTCAGATACGATGTGAATTCTCTGGTCAGATGTATGTGTCTGCAAGTAAACTTTTTCCAGTAAAAATTCGTAATAGGGTCAGGCCCAGACGCGCCGAAGTTTTTTTTTTGCCTTTCAAAGCTCTCTGTATCTCATCAACTGTATCAGGATACTTATCCTGATTTTGGG
>WYDF02298047.1:0-15771 GCA_009867245.2 Adranes taylori
TCGTTTATGCAATGGAATAGTTATAGTCTTAATGCTAATCTTCTCATCTCATATGTAATTATTCTCCTGATTTGGTGTTTGTTTGTGAGTCGTGGCTTTCGCCGAGAAAGTGGTTTCATCAGTCGGGTTATATTTGTAATAGACTAGACAGAGAGGATGGTTATGGAGGTTTGGTTATTTTTTCGAAATATAATTTAGTTATTAATAAAATCAATATCGAGTTACTATACAATTATGACATTCAATACGTTTTATTAAAGGTGTCTTCTATTTTTTTTTTGTTTCCCTTTACATTCCGCCTCATGTTCATTTGAGTGGGAATTTCTGGAGAACCCTATTATCTAATATTAGCCCTCCCTTTTTTATTTTTGTTGATTTTAATGGGAATTATCCTTTATGGGGTAGCTCGATTGTGAATGCTAATGGTAATGCTCTATTGTCGTTTATAGAGGAAGAAAATCTTATTTTACTGAACGCTAATTCTCCTGCGAGGGTTGGTGTTCCGGGCATGAATGAGAGTTTTCTCCAGATTCGTATCTAGATTCTGATTGGAAATTTTTGGAAGTGATCACTATCCGATTCTTGTGAACTTGGTGTTACCAAATATTGTTGTTTTGTTTAGTCAAAGCCACCAGAGGAATTTGAGTAAAGCTAATTGGGTGTCATTTACTAAATATTTGGAATTGAACAGCGACAAGATTTGCTATTAACAAGAGTTAATTTGGTTTACTAACAATTCGGGGGCTATGTATATCCCATGGATGTCACCTTCTAGGAGGCATTCCACATGTCCGTGGGATGGTGAATGCTCCTCTGTTTTCACTAAGAGGAAAAGTTTTCATGTTCTTCTGAAGAGAACTAAATCTCAGGAAGCATATTTGAATTATAAGAGGACTTCTGCGGAGGTTAGGAACTTTATTAAGGATAAGAAGAGGACTAGTTTTGATAAATTTTGTGAATCTTTGAATAGACAATCTGAGTGCTCAATGGTCTGGAAGAAGATTAAAAAAATTTCAAACTCAGCCTCTTCTGGTGGCCTGAATTACATGCCTGATTCTTGTAGAGAATATTTTTTGGAGAATATTTTTTGGAGTATTTTTGGAGAAGATTTTTTGGAGTTGGGTCCTCGTTTTGTCCCTCAATTTGCATATCCAGTATTAGTGTCCTCTCCAAGTCATTTTCTTCTGAGGCAGATTTCTTTGTCAGAGTTCTCTCATGGCTTGGCAAAACGTAACGATTCTTCTCCGGGTTTAGATTTGATTTCCTTTTCAATGATTAGACATCTTCCGTTATGGGTCAAACTCATTTTGTTTTCGTTTTTAAGGAGATCTTGTTTCTTTTGTCGACTCCAGATTCCTGGTATGATTTCAAGGTAGTACCTATTATTAAAAAGGACAAGAATCCACTAGAGGTTAGGAGTTACAGACCAATAGCTTTAGCCTCTTGTATCGAAAATCTTTGAAATGATTTTTAAATATCGCTTAGAATTTTGGTTGGAAAGCAACAATGTGTTTCCCTCTTGTTTCTTTGGCTTCCGTAAGGGTAGACAACCGATGGCTTGTATATCCGTTGTTTATGGTGAGATTAGGAAATGTTTTCTATCGGAGAGTCATGTAGCCTGTATATTTTTACACGTCAGCAACGCGTTTGATACGGTTATTCCTTATTTAGTTGGTTCTTCTCTTCAATAATTGGATATTCCGCCCCATTTGATTTCTCTTGTATTCTCTCGTATTTATTATAAAAGAATTTTTCTCTATGGTGATTCGGATTCTTCTAGATCTTCGTGGTTAGGTCTTCCTCATGGATCAGTTTTAAGTCCTCTGCTATTTAATGTGTATATTCATAAAATTGTAAAGATGGTTTCATCTCCGGTTAAAATCTTGATATTTGCTGATGATATTGCTATTTTCTGTTCTGGGTCAAATGCGCTGTATACTCAACTGTAATTACGGAATTTATTCAATCGTGTGGCTTCTTTTCTTCAGCGTAAAGGACTATTGATATCTCCGGAGATTTTTTCGAGATCTCATGCTCCTCTTAACATTGACATCACTCTTGTTGGTGATAATTTAGTTAACCGGATTATGTTAGAGATCTAGGTATATTGTTAGATAGGAAATTATCCTTTTCTTGTCATATTAGTCACATTGTTTCAACTGTTGTGGATCAGTTGAATGTTTTAAAAGCTCTTTCTTCTTTGTATTGGGTATCGGATTCTTCTATTTTGATAATGTTTTACAGCTCATCTATTAGACCTCTTATGAATCACGGTTGTTTTTTATATATGGACGATTGAAGATTCAACGTTATAATCTGCCTCTTTGAGAATCTGTTTGAGCCTGATGAGATCTTTCCCGATTAATGCGATGTTGGTAGAGGCCGTGGAGCCTCCTCTGGATCTAAGAGCCTTTTGGTTAGGATCCAGATATACGCATTCTAAATTATCGCTTAATTCTCCTGTCTTTAATGTGGTTGCTGTTTTGAATGTGGTTTTTGATAATGTCGTGAGAGGTAGTCCTAGTTCCACCTGTTGTTTTAATATTTAAATGTCTATTACAGTTTATGAGTTATGTTGATATTTCAGAAATTCTTCCATGTTTTAGTATTTCTTTTGCTGGTTGTTTTTTCTCAGTTCCTATTTTTTATTTCAACAACTCAGTTGTTATCTTTCAGTCATTTTTGGAGCTTAGGAACAAGTTTTTTTCAATCACTTCCAATTTTATTCAGATGGCTCAGTCCTAGCGAGTACGAAATCTTGTGCCATAGGAATTTTTTGCTCTAGATTGGGAATATCATTGTCAATTAGACTTCCTCAATTTTTCGATTTATTTATGGCGGAATCTATGGCAATTCGCAAAGCCATTGAATTGATTATTTTGCATTATGTTAGTCCTTCACTCATTTTCACGGTTTTACTTAGTGTTTTACTATCTCTGGAGAAAGGAGACTTGGATGGTAGGACATCTAGTATCAAAGTGAATATAATTGATAGGATTTTTGAGGTTAGCCAAAGGGGTATTAATATAAGATTATGCTGGATTCCTAGTCAACAAAGGATTGTTGGTAATGTTATTGCTGATTCTCTTGCAAGATCTGGCCACGATTTACTTCCTATCAAAGTTAGAGCCCATTATTCTTCATTTTCTTCAATAGTGAAAGCTCATGTGTTAGATTTATGGCAGAGTGAGTGGTCGAGTCCATTGCGAATCTGTGGTGGTAATTTATTTGCCATTCAGCCAGTGATTGGTATAACGACTTGGTTTAGAGATTTAGATATCCAATCCAGGTTTTCGGTTTCTACGATAAATAGATTACAATCTGGCCATGTAGGCTTTCCAGCACATTTGTTTAGAATTCGGTGTAAACATAATAACCTCTGTGAGTGCGGGGAGTTGGGTGCTCGTAATCATATATTATTTGAGCGCTCGCTTAATGCTGTTAACATACAAGTTTTTTTTGTTTAATTTGGGGGCCCAAGTCTCTTTTAGTTTCTCTCTCGGTTCTCTCTCTAGGTTCCCTCTCTAGGTTCTCTCTCGAGGGAACTAGTGTTTATGATTATCAGTTTTCTTAAGATGAGTCGGGTTCGATTATGAGTTTACCTGTAATTACAGAATGAGAAATGGTAGTTTATTTCTGGTTGAGATGTCAGATATCTTGATATCTTACAGTTATCAGACCTATTGTAGAACTCTAGCTTATTTCTAGATGTTTTTCAAGTTTCGAAAGGAAAGGAAAAACAATTGTATCACCCTGATATCGAAAACGATTTTATATAGTATATTAATGTATTAGTACTATTTAGAGAATGAATTATATTTCGAATTAACGGAAGCGCATGAAGGTAGGTCACACTGATCCTATTTTTCCTTTGATGAGTTTCCTTTAGTTCTCGTATGTCGGCGATAGACCCAAGGGCTGAAAATAGGTCAACTTTATAGAAGAATTAAGAAAGTTATGAAGGATGAAATAATATTGTTTAATAAAGTTTAAAGTTATATAACATATCCTTAGATGCTTGAGCGACGTTAAAATATCCTTTGAGTAGGTGATACAGTGTTTATAACGTTTAATTACAGATTTCTTTCAGGTCTGTTGGAGCACTTTGAAGGGCTTTAACTTCTGAGGAAAAAGAGCCAACAAACGTATGATATGTAACACTGTTGTTAATGGTGTAGTAGCTTTCAAATAAGGTATGATTTTTAACTTTAAGCCAAAGACAAGCCTAAATTATACGTTTTAGCTCCCTATAATAAAAAATTCCCCGTACATAAATATATAGGAAGATGGACATGAATTTGATTAAAATAGATCCAACAAATATGGAACTTACAGAAGAAAATCCAAGCGATGAATTTGACCTGGATATAAAAATTGATATTCTAAATAATGAACTATTGCCCAAAGACCACCAGCAAATAGAAATTAAAGACGAATTTAAGATCGAGTCAGTAAATCTAGTAAGTCATGAAGAAACAAATCAAAAGCTAGAAAACAAATCTTATTCGACGAATTTGACAGATCACGGGCGTATTCGTGAAAGTGAAAAATCATTTGAGTATTACCTTTATAATGCGAATTTGAGTTCGAAGAAAACTACGATGTCGTGTGATGAAGAAACGAATCTGGAACTTGCGGAAGAAATTGCAAACGATGAGTCTGATGTAGACGTAAAACTTGACATTATACATAATGAACTATTACACAATGACAGACAGCAATTAGAAGTTAAAACTGAGCCAGAAAGTCTTCATGGAGAGAAGTGTTCTACATATAATACTAGTTTAGCACGTAATAATACTTCGCTAGCAAGTGTAGAAATTCGTACTAGCGGAAAACCTGAGAGGTGTTTACAATGCGGTTCTAGTTTCACAACTAAATCCTTAAAGAGACATAAGTGTATCTGTACTAATGAAAAACTACACAAACCTATAGACGTAAATTCTAGTTTTGGACAGAAAACTCATCTAAACAAGGGCAAGTTTATTCATACTGGCAAAAAACCATACAACTGTTTACAGTGCGATTCTAGTTTCAGCCATAAACAAAGTTTAAATAGCCACAAGCTTGTTCACACTGGCTTAAAACCATTCAAATGTTTAGAATGCAACTCTACTTTCAAACATAATAGTAATTTAAATAAACACAAGTTAATTCATGTTGGCAAAAAGCCATACAAATGTTTACAGTGCGATTCTAGTTTCAGTCAGAAACAAAGTTTAAATGGCCACCAGCTTATTCACACTGGCAAAAAACCATACAAATGTTTAGAATGCGATTCTAGTTTCAGAGCGAAAGGTACTTTAAATAAACACAAGCTTATCCATTCTAACGAAAAACCATACAAATGTTTGCAGTGCGATTTTAGTTTCAGGCAGAAAGGTAACTTAAATAAACACAAGCTTACTCATACTAGCGAAAAACCATTCGAATGTTTGCAGTGCGATTCTAGTTTCAGACGGAAAGAAAGTTTAAATAGACACAAGCTTATTCACACTGTCCAAAAACTAGACAAACCATACAAATGTTTACAATGCGATTCTAGTTTCAATCAGGAAAAAAGTTTGAATAGACACAAGTATATTCACACTGGCCAAAAACCATACAAATGTGTACAGTGCGATTCTAGTTTCAAAGAGAAAAGTCATTTAAATAGTCACAACTTTATACACACTGGCCAAAAACCATATAAATGTTTACAGTGCGATTCTAGTTTCAGGGCGATAGGTACATTAAATAGACACAAGCTTACTCATACTCGCGAAAAAGCCATACAAATTCTTGCAGTCCGCTTCTAAATTACCTTCATCCGCTTGCAGAGGGAGGAAGGTAATTTAAATACATATAAGCTTACTAATGCATTCGAAAAGCTTACTTACTAAGCTTACTAATGTTAGAATGCGTTTCTAGTTTCAGCAAAATAGGTAGATAATTTAAATAAACACAACCTTATTCATACTGGAGAAAAAGTATACAAATGATTCTAGTTTCGGGGTGAAAGGCGTTTTAATTCACCATATAATCTTATTCATACTGGGCGATAGGTACATTAAATAGACACATTCTATTTAATGTACATTATTCAGGTACATTATTCATACTGGAGAAATACCGTGTATATGTTTAGAGTAGGATACTAGTTTCAGTCGGAAAGAAAGTTTAAGTAGACAAAAGCTCATTTAATTTGGCAAAAAATCATACAAATGTTTACAGTGCGCTTCTAGTTTCAGAGACAAATGTCATTTAAATAGACACAAGCTTACTCATACTATCGAAAAGCATACTAATGTTTAGAATGGGATTTTTGTGAAGCCCAGAAAGGGCTTCTAAATACTCATAAACTCCATACTGGCATAAAACTATACAAGTGTTTAGAATGTGACTAGTTTTAGACTGAAAGAATATTTGGCAATCCATATGTATATTTATAAACTTGATATACGGTATACTTGTTTGAATGTGGAGCTAAATTTATTAGAGAGTTATATAAAACATGTGCATATTCACATGGATGCTGGACAATAGAGTTAATTATATTGCGCCATTGATTGAAGACATGTGTTTCACCGTTGCTACGTTTGGAGAAAATTAAAGTTCACGCCTTGAACAATCATTTTTCTAAACTTGCATTTAGAGGATATAAATTGGTCCCTTATAATTATTTATATCACAGTGAAAAAGTCACAAAAGAAAGTGTTGCCTTCTGCTTACTGACCAGAGTTTGCGTACTGCACATAAAAATTTCAATTCTGATTTCATCACTATATACCTACATCAAAGCGTATAACAGTGCGTATATTGCAAGTTAAATTTTATAGTTAACATAACTTTTTTAATATTTTATATTCTTATATAAAATAATTAAATTACATACACACGCTTTGAAACAAATATGTATTGTTTACATGTTTACTAACATAGTGGCATCTTTATAACAGTGAGTGTTACACTACTCTAAAGCTACTGTGTAAAACTCACTGTTCTGATGATACCAGTAAGTTGGTAAAGATATAAACAATACATATCAGTTTCAAAACGTGCATTTTATCTTATTTACTAATTTTATATAAGTATATAAATTTTAGAAACGATTGAATATTTCATAGTTAGTCTTTGGAAATTATATTTAAAATGAGTAAAAACTTTGTTTTCATGTATATATAGCCTTATTGAATATTCAAGATAAAAGACAACCAAATGATAAACATGACAAAATAAAATTAGCTATTCTTTAGATTTAATAATATATAAAAGTATTTTCCTCACAAAAAAAGTATTATTTGTTAACCGGTTTCAAATAGCTTAGCTATTCATCATCAGGTATTAATACTCGGGTTTTCAATGTCTTTCATTATATATAAATGGTTTTCATTATAAAAAGAATGTTGTAATATTTCTTTTAATATGGACTTAAATTTAATGTCACACTAAACATGTCACAGTTAATTTAAGTTCATAGTAAATACTTACCAAAAATAAATATTACAACATTCTCTATATATAATGCAGATATTGAAAAAAATATTATTAAAGGTCTGAAGAGGAATAGCTTAGGTATTTGAAACTGATTGCCAAATAATCCTTTTTTTGTGAATAAAAGACTTACTTTTTATGAACTCTAAATAACTATAAAAACTTCACCATGACTTTAACATCAAATTCATCAAACACCAATTCTTATGTTCTCAAATCTTAAAATAAAATATATCTATTTTGGTATAACTTATATTGTTATTTAAGTTAACAGTATACATAATGAATAAATTCAGAGAATTGATTCTGTTTCTTTGCTAATTATATGTATCATAAGGTTTTTGCTAATTAAACGTAACAGTAATACTAATAAACTGTATAAAAAAACTGTTTGTTTTAGTTACGTGACTGATATCAAAATAAAAAAAACTATAAGAACTGTTTTGATGGTCTTTTGTAGCAGGTCATCTAATTTAACAGCAATCGGTAGGTACCCCTTTGGACTGTAGGTAGCCCGTAAATCTCGTGTTCCCTGGGGTACCGGTGAAATCGCTGGAATATTCCTGTGGTATTTCAGCAAACTTCCTTTAGTTTATTTAAATTCTTTTAAATATAGCTGTAAACAAGCTATAAAGTTCGCAGCCTTCCAAATCTTTTTTGTAAACTTAGCTGCTGGATCATAAGGTACACCTATGTTTGCCCTAGATCCAAGAAGGAAGGTTATTTCGATCTTGGATTCAACTAAAACTACTAATGAAACTCTCTATTATTTAGTATCAAAAACTTTAGAAGAAAACCAAGTCGATGTTCAAAAATGTATCGAATGTTCACCTGATGAGCTTCTAATATACGAGATCACTGCAATGGCTTCTCTGAAGTGACGCAAAGCCAAATAACCCAATTAGATCCATGTTTAATGTTACGCATACGTCTTCAACATAGATATGATGGAGGTATAATCGGTTTCTGCTGCACATTTGAAACTTTAGATCGCTTAAATTTCTGTGCTATTTTCATTACACAATCTGCGAAACGAATGGATTTTTGACGCAAAATAGTTAAAAATAGCAAGAAGACTACAGACAGTCGGATCCTGAATAGTATTGGTTAAAGAGGGTGGTCCAAGACGTTGCTTTTAAGAAAATCGATACATCAAACTTCACATTTTAACGATACATCAAACTGCTTGTACGTTGAGCTACCAAATGTTTCTACTATATGCTCCAGGCCGGAATATTTCAATATCAAAACCAGTTCTATGCTGCATCGAACTTGAAACAATCGCAGATCTAGTTTGAAACAATTTAAACGGCTCAATTATACTTGAGTACTACACCATTATCGAAATATTTAAAAGCCGATAGAATGTAAGTTTTAAAAGCTCAACAAATGATCAACTTTAACAGCAATCAGGGTTGCTGTTAAAGTTGACCATTTTAGGGTGGTATTTCGAAATAAGAAATATATGATAAAAAAATGCTCATAATTTTGTGAAATGGGCAAATAAACTGGAGAAGCAAAATAATTATTCAGAATAGTTTGCCTATTACTAGCCCGCTTCAATTTAGTACAGTTTACTCGAATTTAGTACAGTAATCCATCGTTCGTTATTAGTAATGGCTAATTTGCTATATTGTAATTGTTTTATTACCAGATACCGAATATCGCTGGGCAGTTTCAGGTATACCCAAGTCTTGCCTCAACAATTCAAGTGCTCCTTTCTTAAATCGAAAATATAATTTACACTTTCTCACTTAAATTGTCAATCTGCAATCTTGGATATTGTACTTGCTTTATTGTATTTACTTGGAGAGCTTCCAGTACATTTAAGAGAGCTGGATCTTCAATTTGTTTCCATTCCAAAATAACTAGCGCTGCTATATTTGTTATTAATATCCATTTTATTATAATTAATGATTAATCGAAAACAGTTTAAATAGACACAAGCTTATTCACACTGTCCAAAAACTAGACAAACCATACAAATGTTTACAATGCGATTCTAGTTTCAATCAGGAAAAAAGTTTGAATAGACACAAGTATATTCACACTGGCCAAAAACCATACAAATGTGTACAGTGCGATTCTAGTTTCAAAGAGAAAAGTCATTTAAATCGCCACAACTTTATACACACTGGCCAAAAACCATATAAATGTTTACAGTGCGATTCTACTTCCAGGGCGATAGGTACATTAAATAGACACAAGCTTACTCTTACTCGCGAAAAAGCCATACAAATTATTGCAGTTCGCTTCTAAATTACCTTCCTCCGCTTGCAGAGGGAGGAAGGTAAAAATAAAAAGTAATGTAAAGCTATTATTAAACTAAAACAATTATTAAAGTGAAACTATTATTTATTTATGTTTTATTTTTATAATGTATTAAAATGGCAAAATTCTAAAAACTCTTACAAAAAAACTCCAATATTTAAATACTTCAATCACAAAAACGACATTCACTTAAAAAACCCATAACTACCCAACAGTAAAAGAAGACACAAAAACCAAACGAAAACATAACGCCACCCACACAACACAGAACTTCAGAAAAAAACAAAGAATATAGATTCATATAGGACTCTGTTTTGTGCTTTTATACGTAAAGGTAATTTAAAACGTGTTTCGTTAAATGTCAGCGCCGGGCTGTAGATTTCATTTCAGTAATAAATAATAATTGTTATAAGGCTAGTGTCAAGACCAATAATATTTTTGAAGAAAAAAAAAATTCATATAAATTCATTTCTAAAATTCGCCGGCGCCGTAGCGATGTGTCTCTTCCACGCAGGGTCCCGGCTTCGATCCCTAGCGTAAACAATGGTTTGCGTTGTTGATCGAATCTAGACAACGCACGAAAAGAGGTCGTTATTATAGGAGGAAGGTAACTATAATTTATCATGCACATTTATATGGGTAGATGTAAAACTCCGGTCCAGTGTGAGCGGGTTGGCACGCACTATAATGATCTCTTTACGAGTTAATCAATAAAAGATGGTAAAGACGAAATTATCTGATACCCTACCTATCAGTGTCGATGACAGAGGCTCGACGTTAAAACACAGTCGGTGACAAGCCTACACGGTAGAAATAGGCCGACTATAAATAAGTATATTACAATTTTGCTACCTAGCCGTAGATGTAATCTTGTAAGACTAAGTAATAATTGTGTATGAAAAACAATAGACGTAAGATAACGCAATTCAAATTATCAGTCTTTGTCGATATTTGTAATGTAAATTATACGTTTTAGCTCCTTATAAAATATTCCTTATAGAAAACTTAAATATATACGACGATGGATATGAATTTGATTAAAACAGATCCTACAAATATGGAAATCATAGAAGAAAATCCAAGCGATGAATTTGACATGGAGATAAAAATTGATATTCTAAATAATGGACTATTGCCGATTGACCGCCAGCAAATAGAAGTTAAAGACGAATTTAAGATCGAGTCAGTAAGTCATGAAGAAAGAAATCAAATATTAGAAAACAAATTTTATTCTACGGGTTTGATAGATCACAAGCGTATTCGTGAAAGTGAAAAATCATTTGAGTATTACCTTTATAATGCGAATTTGAGTTCGAAGAAAGCTACGATATCGTGTGATGAAGAAACAAATCTGGAATTTACGGACAAAATTGTAAAAGATGAATCTGATGAGGACGTAAAACTTGACATTATATATAATGAACTATTACCCAATCCCAGTCAGCCGTTAGAAGTTAAAGACAAATTAAAAACGGAACCAGAGGATGTTCATGAAGAGAAGTATTCTATATATAGTACCAGTTTAGCACGTAATAATGCTTTGATAACAAGTGTAGACATCCCTACTAGCGGAAAACTAGAGAAGTGTTTACAATGCGGTTCTAGTTTCACAAGTAAATCTTTAAAGAGACATAATTGTGCCTATACTAATGAAATACTATACAAACATGTAGAAGAAGACTCTAGTTTTAGAGAGAAAATTCATCTGAACAAGGATAAGCTTTTTCATACAAGCAAAAAACCATACAACTGTTTACAATGCGATTCTAGTTTCAGCCAGAAACAAAGTTTAAGTAGCCACACGCTTATTCATACTGGCAAAAAACCATACAAATGTTTAGAATGCGATTCCAGTTTTAGACAGAAATCGAATTTAAATACCCATAAGCTTATTCACACTGACAACAAACCCTACAAATGTTTACAGTGCGATTCTAGTTTCAGGCATAAATGTAATTTAAATAGTCACAAACTTATTCACACTAACGTAAAACCATACAAATGTTTACAGTGCGATTCTAGTTTCAGACATAAAGGTACTTTAAATAAACATAAGCTTACTCATATTAGCGAAAAACATAAGCTTAATGATACTGCCGAAAAACAATACAAATGTTTGCAATGCAATTCTAGTTTCAGACAGAAAGGTAATTTAAATAAACACAAGTTTACTCATACCAGCGAAAAACCATACAAATGTTTGGAGTGCGATTCTAGTTTTAGGCGGAAAGAAAGTTTAAATAGACACAAGTTTCTTCACAGTGGCCAAAAACCATACAAACCGTACAAATGTTTACAGTGCGATTCTAGTTTCAACCAGGAAAAAAGTTTGAATAGACACAAGTATATTCACACTGGCCGAAAACCATACAAATGTTTACAGTGCGATTGTACTTTCAAAGAGAAAAGTCATTTAAATAGCCACAATCTGATTCACACTGGTGAAAAACCATACAAATGTTTACAGTGCGGTTCTAGTTTCAGAGCGATAGGTACATTAAATAGACACAAGTTTACTCACTCGCGAAAAAGTCATACAAATGCTTGTAGTCCGCTTCTAGCGTGAGAGATAAAGGTAATTTAAATACATATGAGCTTACTCCTCCACCCGAAAACCCATACAAATGTTTAGAATGCGTTTCTAGTTTGAGCAAAATAGATCGACAATTTAAATAAATACAAGCTTATTCATACTGCGGAAAAACTATACAAATGATTCTAGTTTCGGAGTGAAAGGTGTTTTATGTCAGCATATAAGCATTATTCATCCTGGAGAAAAACCATGTATATGTTTACAGTGCTGTTCTGCCAGAAAGAAAGTTTAATCTGTATCCAAACAAGTATATCGAATATCAAGATTATAAATATATATATATATATATATATATTATATACATTTATAATCTTGATATACGATATACTTATTTGGATGTGGAGCAAAATTTACCCAAAAGTGTTATATAAACCGCATGTGCAAATTCACGTGGCAGTTTGACAATAAAGTTAATAATATTGCGCCACTTATTGAAGACATGTGTTTCACCGTTGCTACGTTTGGAGAAAATTACCGTTGCTACGTTTGGAGAATACTGCGTTTTATCTTATTTACTGATTTTATATAAGTATATAAATTTTATTTATTTATTATGAATCTGCGCAACATAAGAAACGACTGAATATTTCAGAGTTAATTTTTGGTAAATCATATTTAAAATGAGTAAAAACTTTGTTCTCATGTATATATAACCTTATTGATTATTCAACAAGATTAAACAGAAGACAAATGATAAACATGACAAAACAAAATTAAATCCATAGTGGACTGTTAGCTATTTCTTCACAAAAAAGTGTTATTTGGTAACCGGTTTCAAGTAGCTTAGCTATTCATCAGCAGGTATTAATACTCGGGCATTATGTATACAGAATGTTGTAATATTTCATTTAATATGGACTTAAATTTAATATCACATTAAATTTGTCACACTAAACATGTAACATTAAGTTCAAAGTAAATAATTACCAAAAATAAATATTGCAACATTCTTTATATATAATGCAAATATTGAAAAAATATTATTATTAAAGGCCTGAAGAGGAATAGCTCAGGTATTTGAAACTGGTTGCCAAATAATCTTTTCTGGGAAGAATAGACTTATTTTTTATGAACTCTAAATAACTACAAAAACTTCCACATGATTTCAACATCAAATTCATTAAACACTAATTCTTATGTTATCAAATCTTAAAATAAAATATATCTATTTTGATATAACATATTATTATTTAGGTTAACAGTGTAAATAATGAAGAAATTCAGAGAATTGATTCTGTTCCTTTGCTAATTATATGTATCATAAGCTTTTTGCTAATTATACTTAACAGTAATACTAATAAAGTATATAAAAATCTGTGTTTTTGTTAGCTGACTGATATAAAAATAAAGAAACTATAAGAATAAACATTCTTATAGTTTCTAGAAGAATTATTAATTTTTGTTGCAGATCATTTCATTTAACACTAACCAGGGTTGAACGCTAGGTACATCGGGGTGTCCCGTGGGGAAATCCCGTAAGAACCCCGGGATCATACCGTTCCCTGGGGTACCGTTAAAATCGCTGGAACATTCCTGTGCTTTTTGAGCTAACTTACTTTAGTTTATTTAAATTCTGATAAATATAGCTGTAAAAAGCTATAAACATCGCAGCCTCCCAAATCTTTTTTGTAAACTTAGCGGCTGGGTCCAAAGGTTAGTTAGTTAAGTGTTTATTTAGCAGTAAGCTACACAGATCCATTATACAATCTTTACTTATAAACTATATACTCAAAAAATATAAATGATTTATAAGATTTGCTTACAATCTAGCTTACAGATGATTTGCTTAAAACTATTATATTTAATTAATATTAACTAAATTATTATATTTAATTGCTAATTATTGCATCCAGTCTTCTATAAATATATACATTGAATTTTGTACCGCTCTACTATTGGTATGGTATAAGATAAACTTATTCTTGTTTCGGGTTTCATATTCGTGCGTTTCGTCAAATGTTTTTACTAAATGTAAATATTCAGGCGCTAGTTTTAATTTAATTTTGTGTATAAACACGACAGCAATTAACTCTTATATCCACCCAATTTAATCTATTTAGCATAATATTTATACTTTGTGACCTACCGCATCCCAATATTATTCTCACTCCCCTATTTTGTAATAATTGCAATCTTCCCTATTCTGATTGAATACTAAGATATAAAATTGTACTTGCAAACTAATAATGTGGCAATATTGTTGTGTTGTAAACTGTTTTTCTTGCCCATTCTGAAAGATATTTACTGATTCTCTCCAAGAATCCAATTTTTTTCCTACTTTTTTGCAGACATAGTCAGTGTTTTGAAAATTTTAGATTTCTATCTATTATTACTCAAAGATGTTTAATTTCGTCTTCTATTTAATTTTTTTGTTCAGTTATTCTTATCTTCATGTTTTCTATCATTTCTTCGTAAATTTTATTTTCCCAAATAGTATCCCTTTTATTTTTTTTAACATTCAGTATAAGATAATTACTAGTCAGCCATTTATACAAACTTTTTATGTCTTCATTTATTTTATTTCCCATTATTTCCAAGCAGTATCCTTCTATTTACAAGATGGTATCATCTACGAACATATGATACTTGCTATGTTTCAGTACCTGTCCTATCTGATTTATATACGAAGCGGTCCTAATGTATTTCCTTGGGGTACCCCATTTTCAATTTCAATCGTATCAGATATTATTTGATTGCATTTTGTTCTTTGTTTTCTACTCGTCAGGTACTCCTTCAACCATTTTAAAGCCGTTCCATTTATTCGTATCCATATAATTTAGTAATCAATATATCTCTATGAACTGTTCCGAAAGCTTTTTTGAAGTCTAGAAGTATTACCAATGTGTATATTTCTTGGTCAGTATTATTTTTTAAATCGTTCAGTGCTAATTGCATTGCACTCTCACAAATATAATTCTTTCTAAATCCTGATTGATACTTATTTAATATTTTCTTTCTTCTATATATTCCATCATTTGCTCGTATATTAGTTTTTCAATAATTTTACCTATACCGGGGATCGTGTTTATTGGTCTAAATTCTTCCGCTTTCTTAGAATTTTGCTTTTTCCTAATAGGTATTACTGTGGATATCTTTAATTAGTCCGGTATTTCTTCAAACTCTAATGATGTATTAACAATATTTATGAGTGGTTTCTTTAGTATATCATAATTTAACGTTAATAGTTCTCTCGAGATATCATCAGCACTTGTTTTTCGGACAGAATATATTATTTCTTCTGAATGTTTTTCTGTTATTAGTTTAAATGATTTAAATTCCCATTCGCTTGCGCATTCATTGATTATTATATTATTACCTGTACCACATAAATGTTTTAATGCACTAACACTTTTCACAAAAAAAGTATGAAATTCATTTGCTATTTTTGTAATATCTGTACACACCCTACCATTAAATTCTGTTTCTTCAAAAAT
>WYDF02298058.1:0-15770 GCA_009867245.2 Adranes taylori
TGGGGAACAAGTGTAAGACCCAGGGATCTCAATTTTACGCAAAGCGGACACGAAGAAAAAGTGACTCAAAAGCGGTAATGGGGAAAAATTAAGCCAAAACAGCAGACTAATTCATAAGACCAAGGGAGGTAGAGTGCTCTTTTAGATATTAGCCGAAAAGAGAGTCAGGAGGGGTCTTAGGCCATGCTAAACCGGCAGCACAGCTGTCCGCGCCGTTGGACAGCTGCTCAACAAAATTAATTGAGTTTTGGAAGGATTGGCGAAATTCTCCCTTCATTGCACCATTTCATTATTTTGTTTGTCAGAACTTCAAGCTCCTGAATTGCCTCCAAAGTGTTACTCCTGTGAGTAATTAACGCTGCGTCAGCATACTTTAGATTGTCGGCCGATGAGTTGAAATTGTCAATAATAGATTTTTTTCAATTTTAAAAATTGAAAAATATTATATGATTAATTTGGGCAAAATTAATTTTGTCATATGTGCCGTAACAAAAGATATTATATAAGAATGGCGAGAGTGGGGACCCTTTCGGAAAGCCCTGTCCCGAAAAAAATCTCGACGAAAATTGACCACCAATTTTAACCCTTAAAACTTTGTCTGTTAGGAACACTGCTAAATATCACTGTTAGTAACAGTAATAAATATCTGGGGCGATTTAAGCTGTAAAGTTTGCATATTAGAGCTTTCTGTATGTCAAAAAATAATGTAGCTGAGGAATTTCTTGCGCTGTATAATGTGATTGTACATTAGATGTAAGCACAGATATTGGAGGGAGAGTACTGAGTTGAGTACCAAAGCCAAATTGATATACGGGAATCTTCTCTCTTAAATATTCTTCTAGCTTTATTTTTAACTTTTCCAAATTTTTACCCAAGGTTGGAAGAAGTGTAATTGGCTTGTACCCTTTTACCAGATTTCTGTCGTTTCCTTTCTTCGGGATGTTGACGATACGTGTGTTCATCTTTGTGTAGATGCTGTATAATTTTCCGTTTCACATTGTCTGAAATTCTATTGTATAAAGCATCTAAAATGATCTGGTCAATTTTCTCCAGAAAATAATCGTATTAAGGTTAATTCGTATTACCCGTACATCTATTAGATCCTTTACGTAAGCGATATCGTAGAAATATAAAACAAACAAAATAGGATCGGCAAACTTCTCTGACACGTGTTCGTGCCAAACAATATGTAATATTTGGACGCATATTGGATTCAGACAAAAATTATCTATTTCAATTCAATTTTCTTTCAGTTTGTACAATTTAAATTTCGCGCGCTATAACGTCCTAGCTCTTGATCTATTAAGAATCCGAGAAATTCTAGCAGCGGTAGAAAACAAACCATCTGTACTCTTATCGGGTGAAATCTAAGCTCAATCTGTTTTGCACAGCATATAACTAATCGTTACCTCGCGTTTAAAATTTGGTTCTTTCCATTTCAAGGTCAGAATCCATGTCCGATACGTAATGCTACAAATCACATTATGTCCGAAACTACTTTTCTATTACAGAAGAAGAAAACCAGATGATGAAAAACCAAAAATTCAGCCTGACAACGTATCAACAATCATGTCTTGCATTTTACTGATATTTGCAGTTTAGTATTTACTGATATGTTTTATATACTTATAAAACTATTTTAAAGAATTTAATTCAATAACTGTATTTAAAACCTTACCTGTAGCCTAATAAGTAATACATATACATCACTTGAGACCATCGCTTTTTTGCCCGAATCTTTTTTTTATCCTTTAAATGTGCAATCATTTTTGTCTTTCCGGGCAATAACCACTCTAATCGTCCACCGTAAGGAGTTAAATATTTTTTAGGTGGTTGTATTTCAATATTAGCTTCGTGTACTTGAATGGCAGCATTATTAACGGAAGAGATAAGATCTTTTACATATTGATTAATATAGGAGGCTTTCAGTGGGTCATCTTTGAAACGAATGAAGGCATCATCGAAAAATATATGAGCTGAAAGAATAATTTATCTTTGTATTAAAATGACTTATTTTTCAAGCAGTATATGAAATATATTGACAGAAGAACTTCTCTTTGAATTCCTATGTGGTTTATTAATAAATACTTTATTAATAGATCTATAAAGATTTGCAAATAGATTTATTATTTAAAGTGTGTTCTTTTTTGAAGTATAAATGTTGACTGGCTACTAGATGAAAAAGCGCGAGTCAAATTGATGTAGCCGAATTGAAGGAGGTCCTTACCCAGCAGTAGAGTATATATAGACCTTTAATGATTATAAATGCTAGTCTCTATTTAAAATCTTACTTTCTAGCGTGTAATAGCCGGGAATATCATAACGCATAATTTTCTTTACAATTTGTCTAGCCGATTGATCCTCATCAAGTCTAATAATTGATTTCAAGAATTCCATCATTTCTTCTGGTGTCTCATGCCACATGGTTCCACATGCAAATATACGAGTTGTGCTTGGTTCATCCGGATCAATTGCTTCATCGAGTTTATGTTCAGCATTTCGTTCTAAACATAAATTCAGATTCAAACCGTAAGAATCGATTGAAATAGACAAACAATCGTGTTATAAAATAAGAGATGCGTTTTAATAAATTATTAATAATCAATAAATTACAATCAATAAATTACAAATAATGTTATAAATACACTAAGATAAAAATTCATAATGATAATAATAGCAAAATCTCTTAGAGTTACTGTATAACAGCAATTCCTACATTATGGTAAAAATTTAGAATTTCAAATTTCTTTAATTCGATATTATACGAGCGTTGCCTTTTATCTGATGCAAAAAAATTAACGGTCGATCTTTGCATAAGATACAAGCCAATTTTCTATCTTCCGCTATGAAACCAATTTGCTATGAAAAAAATCTTTGTACACGCAGTTTGTTCCGCAGATAAGAGAATAGGATCAAGTCAGGACTTTACGGCTGATAATCCATCAGTTCGATCAAATAGACAGCTGTTTGAGCCGATATGCGTTAACTGGCACTGTGGAGAACGATCCCACATACAACGTTCCTCTTTCTTATTGCTTCGAAGAGCTACGGCAAAGAAATGGACTATAATTCTCTAAAACCACGGTTTCTATATGTACAGTTTTTCTAAGCAAAAAGCAGGCGACGAGTACGAACAATCTTAATTGAATTGGGAACAATTTTAAAAAATCTAAGTGGACTGCTGCTGTTTATTTCGGGTTCATACGTATGGATCGTAAAATTCGTCACCTGTGGAAATGTGGTAAACGGTTTTTTAAGCACAACATTTGTATTTCTGAAGCACTTCTTTACACCAATTGACACAAGCCTTTTTTGAACAATCGTTAAATTATGGGGGATTCAACCCACAGAATTTTCACACGGCGGCGGAATTATTTATCAGAAACACCGGAGATTTTTAAATCCCTATAAATTAAATCTTTCAAGTCCCTTCACTTTTCTCGTCTCGTCGTCATTAAGTCACTTTTAGTAATATAACTAAGATAAATCTAGCTGTAATTATGAGTAAATATTGAAATAAAATAATTTGTTTGCGGATATCAATTACATAGCAGCTTACCATCACAAATATAATCTTCCTCGATATCATCATCTATAACATCTTCATCTGCTGGATCAGCATCGCGCTCTGTGATATCTGTTCGTCGCCGATTCATTGATAGATCCTGATCAATAAGAAAAGGCTCGTACATTGGTCGCATGAATAACTTCTCTGTTTCTACAAGTGGTACGTTCTGTGGAGTCCATAAATGATAACATATCCATGCTTGCGATAAAAGCCATAATACCCAAAGCCATGAATACTCGTTGTAAATGAACTCTTTTAAGAAATACAAATCTGGCATATCGAAAAATAAGTATGCTGGCAAAAAGCTAAAAAATAAAATAACTTTTTTTTACTTAGATTCAGTAAGTCACTTATTGTTAAAAATATATGGAAGTGAACTAAGAAAGTCAGCATCTATAAAAAGTATCTGTATGTGTTGTATTATGCAAAACAAAATATATCACATACAGATAAATTATGTCGCAAACAAGTCGCTCGAACTCCTAATCCGACATAAACACTCAAACGAGATAGGAAGTAGGGCAAAAACCTGAGAAGAGCTACGATGAAAAATACGCCAAGTGATGTGGTAGATTGTAGCGCCAGAAGGACCACGCAGGGCCGCTTAGAACGAACCAGGGCCCCCGGGATAAAGGCTCAAAAGGGCACCGAAGATAGATTCTCAAGCTGGCACCCTTGAAAAGGAAAATATAATAATTTATAAGCAGGATTACCGGTGAATACGTACTGTAACAGACACTTACAAGTAACAGACTCCGGCTGAGTTTCCTAGAGTGCATATTTTCTTTCATTTTAGTTTCCAATGGAATAATATTTCTTGGGTTATAGCGATGGCACCCAAATACAATTCGTTGAAATTTTACTAAAAAGGGAAATTTTTATTTTACTTAATACCCGAAATTTACATAGTACCATAAATGGTTCGGTCCCCTTCGGCGCCTAGGTCGCTAGGATTTTGCCCCCCTGCCCCTCCCCCTCTGGTCGGCCCGGACCACTTGAGGTTTGTTCTACGTCCCGCGTAAAACATTACAAAACATATCAAATAAAAGCAAGTACAAAAACATTAATAGAATTACCCGTAAAATGCACATTCGTCTCTAATGTAAACTCCACAGACAGCAATAAGTACAGATATGGTTACTGGCATGACTAAATTTATCGGAAAAGCAAATCCAAAACCAGAGATTGAAGTTTGGCATGCAATTTTACTCAACGAGTAGCATAGAAATGTCGAGATAATATTAGTAAGAAACAGCCATAACGGCGTCAATGACCAAGTGTCAATTATAGTATCATTGCTAAATGTAATTATATTGCTGATATTCGGTGCTTCAGTACTGCCGATTATAAATTTTACCTAAAACGGAGTATATGATAGAATTTAATAAATATGTGGCATTTCTTTTCCAATACGTGTTATTAAGCATTATTATTCAAAGTAAAAATTCCACAGATAAAGTGCTATATAGTGCTATTCCTAAAATTGTCAAGGAAACTAAGTAAAAAATACTAGCACCGTGTTAACAACCCGTAGGGCCTTATCGTGGTCCAGTATTACAATGCAGGCTAGCATTATAAGCTAAAAGTATTCAAAATATGTTTATTATGATTAATTAGCAAAAAACGTTCTATTACTCTTAATTAATCACACTAAGAAGATGGAGATGTTGACTTCCACCTGAACCAATCCATTTTATAATTTCCGCATTATCATTAAAGTAATGAATAGTATTTTAAATAATCCCAAATGCAATTTTTGATATATTATAAATGATACATTAAAATTCATTTAGCTTGACAAAAGACAAATAAAAAAATTACATTGAATAATAAAATATAATTACCTCTCTTACAGATATTTCATGAGTACCGATTGCATGCGAAAAGTTCTTAAATAAAAACTCAATATCAACAGAATTTCCAAAGTTACCTTTAACGCTGATTATAATAAGTAATGTCATGAAGAAGACTAAGCATTTTCCTAACGAAACAAATATGTAGATAAAATACTTGCTATTTCGAAACCATTTTTTCGCTTCGGCCACCTGTTGAAAAAGTACAAAACGTGAATCGGGACCAATAAAATTCTCCCACCAACCGACAGATATGAAAATAACGGATACAGGTATTAGCCATAATATTAGCCTATTCATGATGAGAGGCCAAATAACTATAGCGGTTAATTGTGCCAATATACTGAGTACATCTAAAGTCATTTTAAATATGTTACTTGACCATTCTTGTTTTCTCGAAAGTAAACCTAAATAACACAAAAAAAATGTATAACAATAATAATACATTTATTGCATCTCACAATAAGATATGCAAAATTTTATAATTTATCTTCGATAAGGTAAATTATAAAATTTTGTTACATATGTTTCTGCTGCCTAACAAAATTATGAACAGATCGACGTAGGTTTACTCTAACTTATCCAAAGCTTTTGATACGGTTAACCACAATATCCTGTTGCATAAATTGCATAACTTCGGAGTGGATGTAGCCCTCTGCAGGTGGGTGGAAAATTATCTGGTTAATAGGAGACAAATTGTGAATATCAATGGTCACTTATCCGAAGAAATCAGTGTATCATCAGGCGTTCCTCAAGATAGCCACCTCGGCCCAATCCTTTTCAATATCTTTATAGATGACATAGGGAATTATATCTACTCTAGCAGATTTCTACCTTATGTGGACGACCTAAAGATATTTCGCACAATCAAAGCCTCTAATGATTCTGATTTATTGCAACTCGACATCAACGGTGTGCTTGCTTGGTGTGAAGTTAATAAAATGTCTATGAATGTTGCTAAATGTAAGGTCATGAGTTCCTATAGATCATCCACTTATCGTAATCAAATGTATCATGTCAATTGGGGCTATGCTGACCAGGGTTGAGATTTTCAAGGACATTGGAGTTACCTTCGCTCCTCAACTTTCCTTCAAGAGCCACTTCAATACAATTATTAACTTGGCCTACAAAAACTTGGATTTTATAGAAATAGAATTTTTTTCAAAGATTTTACAAATATATTTGTAATTATATTTCACAATATGTATATAGCATAAAAGGACAATAAAATAAAATGAAAAGGAAGTAAAAACAAACATAAAAGGACAATAAAAGAAAATGAAAACAAAAAAAGAAAGTAAAAACAAACTGCTTCATTAAGATTTTACTTATTTTATTTCCGTTGTTGCATTGTACGTCTTATAGGATATAGGGGCAACATTGCACTAGCATTTCGTAAATTTTAGATTTGAATGAAAGATAGTTCTTTATTGATTTTAGTTTTGCGGGTAGGTAGTTGTATATCTTCATCAAAGGGCATATAGGAAGGGCTGTTCTTATATGAGTTTAGCCTGTATAGTGGGTAATTGTAGTTATCATGTCTAGTATTATATGGGTGCTTCTTTTCTTGGTACGAAAAGTTATTTATATTTTTGTACATAAATAGGAGACATTCTGGTATGTAGAGTACCTTTCATGTCAGAATTTTTTTACTTAACATTATGGCATTTACAGCTTTCTCAATGATGGTGTATTCTATAGCTAGTTCTTATCGCTCTATTTTGGCATAAAAATATTGATTGACTGCTACTGGAGTTTCCCCAGAAAATAATGCCGTATCTCAGAAGGGATTCGAAGTTTGCAAAGTACACTGAACGGAATGCACTTTCATCAATATTATCTCTTTACAATATTACCCTCAGTGAGTAGGTGCATTTGTTTAGTGCAGCTAGTAGATACTCTATGTGTGCGTCCCATTTGAGGTGCTCATCAATGATAATACCCAGACAATTTGAGCTACTTAATATGTCTATGGTAACGTTTCCAAGGTTTAGAAGTGTGGATGCTTGTAAGGTTGAAAGAATGGATTTAAAAATAGTGCATTGTCATCCGCATAATTTGTAAGCATATCTTTATTGCGGGGATCATTGATGCTGGGATACTACCCTGGGTAATTCCAATATCTAGAGCTAGTGCTTCTGAGAAATGTCGATTTCCTTGTTCAATAACAACATATTGCATCCGATTTGTTAAAAACGATATCAGAAACTGCACTCTATTTCCACGAATTCCGTATGTGCTCAACTTTGTTAATAGCTTTACGAGGTCAATTGAGTCCAATGTCTTCGAAAGACCGAGGAATATACCGCATGGTATTTCCCGATGTTCCAAGTCCTCTGTAATCGCACAGATCAGTTGGAAGACTGCTGTGGTTGTGATTTTGTCGCTGAGAAATCCGTGTTGCGAATTATTAAATAAGCTGTTTTCGATAAAAAATTTCATTATACGTTTTGCAAAAAAAATTTCCTAATGGACAGTAATAGGCTTATCGGCTGATAGCTCTTTAGGTCAGTTACGTTATCTTTTTTGTATAATGGTTTTATTAATTCTATTTTTCACTTATCTGGAAATATTCCTTGTTGGAAAGATGTGTTCACTAAAAATGTCGTGTCGTAATTTCATTGATACCTTTCTTTATGATGCTCATTCGGATATCATCGATTCCTGCACTATTTGTTTCAAAGGATGAATTAGGCGTACGGTATAATACGGTTATAAGTTTACTGTGATTGTGCATTCGAAGTCGTATATTGTAGAAAGAACATTTATAATCTTCCCTAGTTTTAAAGTCTATACCATTATATATATATATATATATATATAACGCCGCCCCGCCATGTTTGCCTTTAGGTCCCCACTATTGACTGACTAACGTAAAGTTATTGATAGCGAAGGATTCTAATTTCTTCTTGACATTTCCAATATTCGGTTATAGTCAGGTTACAATCATATTCAATATTCAAATTTCAATATTCTGATATTCAAAAAAAAAGTAATACAATCAGTTTCTTGTTGATACATGTCTTCTAATTTGATTAAGCTATTTCCGATTGATTGAGTATTTTGATATATTAAGCTTGTATTTATTTGGTTTTTGTCATGATTTGTAGGTATTGTTTCATTTAGTTTTCAGATACATACAGATTCTTGATGTCATTTTCTGAGTTTATTTCGATAATTCTACTTCGCGTAGTTTTTCGTATTAGAACTTTGTTGTTGGCAAACTATACATATTTATAGTTCTCTTTCCTCCTGAGTTCTCTTGCAGTTTCGAGAACTGGTTCGTTTTCAAGAGTAAGATCATGGTTGATGTAAATTGTGTTGTTAATCTGGAAGTCCAGATCATCTTTGGTTGATATGGGTCTATTATTGCGTAACTCCAAAGAATTTTACAATGCAAATACTTTGGTCATATTCAGACTGGAATATTGTAGACTTGTTTGGTCTCCGTTTTATGGGATTGACGTTTCGAAAGTCTCCAGTATAAATTTCTGAAACACTTACATATTAATGGTGGTGGTAACACATTCTCTGCTACACAAATGAGGCTTAAGTTGGGTCTCGACAGCCTGTACGCCAGAGGCAAAATCGACGACTACTAATTCAAATTTGTTGTTTAAATTAATTAACTCCGTTGTTACTTGCCCTGTGCTGATCTCTCTAGTTAATTTCTTAGCTCCTTGTAGGCCTATTCGAAATTGTCCATTATTTCGGGTTCCTCTTGATACTTCCAACTTTGGTTGCAACTCTCTAGGTTACCTATCTCTAAGATATGCTTAGAGGCCAACAAACATAAGAACTTGGATTTTTTTATCTTTCCTTCATAAATTCAAATTGGAAGCTAAATCTCTCTTTCCGGCTGGGTTAGATTTTTGATAGGATTTTTTTTAACTTTTTAATTTTAGAATTTCCTAATCGTACAACTACAGTCTTGCTGGTTTTTTGTTCCTTTTTTTCACTATAGTTTCATTTGTTTTTATTTTGCTTTTTTGCAAGTACCTATCTCTTATGTTTTTGTATCTTAAATTAAAATTTTTATTTTGAAACATTTTATTTTTACTTATTTTTCTACATTTTTTTTATGGCTTTAAATAAGTATGTGGATTGTAATTAACTTTATTTCGCATTCATTGTAACTTACATTTATATTTGTAAGATTTTTGTAAGTTTTTAAGTTTTTAACTTATCATGTTGTAATGGGATTTTCCCGTGCATTTTTCTAAATAAACAAATTGTTCTCCTATGATGGATATATGTATAATTGTAGGTATGTTAACTTAACATATTTCATTTATTCAATCTATTACGTTTGTCAAATTTATTGTAAATTACCACTTAACATATTTTGTAACTTCGTTTTAGAATAAACTTGTATAATATAATATGCTGAAGTGGTTTGGTAGTTTTTTCGATTCACGCAATCAGTGCGTTATAATTGGAAATTTTACTTCATAGGCAATAAGAGTAACATCTGGAATAACATCTCATCTGGAACGAGTAACATCTCAGGAATTCCATAGTGGTCCTATATTTTTTAAACTTTTTATAAACAATGTAAAGAAAGGTATAAAGTTTTCTTCATGTTAATTATTTGCTGATGATGTTATCTTTATCCGAAATATATAATGTTGACGTTATCCGAAGTTAAGAAATATGCTTCTAAAATGACATGGCTTTACTTTTTTCTGATATAATAATTGTATTCATCTAATTCTGTTCACTATTTCTATTTCTGTTCACTTATATTTCTGTTCACATGCTTGCAATGTATAATATTATTATACTTCAACGATAAAGTTGTAACTTTGTTCGCAATCAGAGTTTTTTTCTATTTAAAACTTTAATCTTTAATGTATAGTCGAGTGTAAACAATATTATTTGAAATTCGTGTGAAAAAGTTCTGATTATGAATTAGAAAATTAAAAAAGTTATTTAGGATAAAAGTAAAAATATTAGATATATACCTAGAACCGAAGGCACAAAACAAACAGCGTTAGTAAGCATGGCTCCTTTAACAACATCTAGCTCGGGTAGAATACAAAATATTAGAATTGCGATACCAATAGTTGATGTGAATTCGGTGATACTTATTATTAGAACATCATACATTTTAGGATAATTCCATGATTTAAATATACATATTCTAATTGATCGCAAAAAAGTGCCGAACTGTGGTGCAAAATAGCAAAACGTAATTATCCAAATCCATAACACTTTTTCCGAGTCAGGAAGTATTGCTTCATATTTTCTGTATTTTCCTAAAAAGAAAATATAAATACTAGAAAAAACAGAATTACAAATACTTGAAATAAATTAGAATTATTAAATAGAAATAAACTTTTAACCACATTAAAAGATTGTATAAGACATTCATTAGAAAGTCAGAATATTAGAATAATCAAAAAATAATAATAGAATAGAATATTTATTAACCCAAAGTTCGCTTTGGGTAATTTTTTATTTATTGGAAAAAAGAAATGTTATATAAAAAATTTTAATCCTAATTTCATGTGAAATTATTGAAAAAAATTTAGCTGGCAGAATAATTTAATTTTATTTAATGTTTTGTGTCAAACACAAAAACACAGTGACGTTCCATAACATTTAAAAAAATGTTATTTTCCATAACATTTTTTCAAAATGTTATGAAACATCATGCGACAACAAAATATTATATTTATAAATTGTTACATTCATAATTAGAATTAGAGTAAATTATGTACAATTAGAATAAAACTATTTCAGTATTATCAAGGTATAATAAACTTTATTCGCTAAGAAAGTACAAATAACAGATTCTTTCTTTATTGAAAGACAACGGTACTATGCATTTCGTGCACATTATATATGTTTTTCCTGTAGAACCTGGATATTTGTATCAAGACCTATTTCTTTTATTCCAATAGGGAAAATGGTCAAACCCATTTTTGCGGATGTCTACTTGGGGTATTTTTTAGTTGGTCCCTTTTTTCTTTATTTTCGGTCATCTGTTGAAGGCTACTATTTTTGGTTTTTTCCTACTTTTGTTTGACTAGATTGATTTCTTAGTTTTCATAGAGCATCTCTACTGCCACTTTGGTTTCCAAAAGAAGCATATCAAATTTCTTAGCTCTTCTGGCTAATATCCATAGTTCACGGCTGTCATATCAATAAAATGAAAAAAATATTTGCACATACTTCTTGGACCTGATTTTTATGCCGTAAAATCCTAACATCGAATCAAGAAGATTTACGCCTCTCATGTAGTTGTTCTAGATAAGGACACTGTTAGGGCAATGTATCAATTTATTGGCAATTTCTTGTTTGAAAAATCTTCTTTCTCCTTTCAAACTAGGATACTACACTGACATCCACATTGTCTATATTGGTTATTTTCTCTACCATATGACCTCTGACTCTCTTCCTAATTTCTTTCTTAGCCGGCATTACAGCTCCTGGAACACAATTTATTCTTACTGTTCCCGATGATAGAATACCCTCGAATGTGTTAATATGGTAACCACGTTACAGTTCATAGTAAGGTTTCGTGCCAAATGCTGGTACTTAGGTGCCAAAATACTACCCAGGACAAGTTTTTGAAGCCCCACTTACGTGGTTTTTTTTTTGGTTATATTGCTTTAATAGGTTTCGCGTTTTTGTTGATATAATCTGTTCGTTCATAGCAAGAAATTCTTCTTTAGGAACCATTAGTACTTGTTCTCTGATCTGGTTCAGGACAGGTCTAATCTTGAATAATTTGTCTTGTCCAGGCTGATCTTTTTCAATCATGTCATCATTATTATTAAAGTGTAGAAAAACGTTACCGGTCATCATGTCGCGTACTGCTCAATGACCAATGTGGACATTCCAATAATGTCTTGTAGAAGGATGCTGAATTATAGACATGTAAATAGTTATGAATTGTTCAATTTCGTAACTTTTTATGTTACCTGGTTTGCCCAGACGTTGTTGCACTGAGTATAAAGTTGTTTATTCAGTAATATGCTCTATAAGACTATTGAGAAAGAGAAACTTAAAAAATTGGACTGGAGTTTCTAAATGTGAAATTATGTAAGGTAAATGTTCAAAACCAATAAATTTCGTATCATTCTCAGAGTTCCTCAGATTACCTTATGAGATATCTTCCTCTTTATATTTCAGACAAAAGGATGTCATCATCTGAGGTATCTGAAGTTGTTGCAGGAATCACAGTTTCCTCGGCATCGTTTCACAAATTTTCACGCTCCTCAACATCACTATCTGGAACTAGTATCGTTTCCTTTATGACATCTTCATCGGATGGATCTGATTCTTCACTGGCAATTATATCTGGTACTCGGGTGGCACTCATTTTACCATAACATAGTTTTGCATCAAAATATGCAAAAAAACACCAATGTGTCGTATGCTAGTCCATACTCCATACCTTCATAGAGTTCCATGTATGGGGGACTTCTTTTTTGGATTTTTTTTAGAAATCTTTAGTAATCATAATCTATAGTGCTCACCTGAGTAGATATGTAATATTACTATACAATAAATTTAAATTTTTTTTCGCCGAACAAATCGTTTTCAGGACAACAACCTCAAACTTAGAAGGCGTTAGCACGGGCTAACGACAAGAATAAATTCAAAACAGCGTGACATCCAAACGTCAGAGAAATCCCGCATATATCACACGCAGTCATTGTATGTGCCAGATATGGGCAGCTATGCAATTACGATGCAAAAATGCAATGCGCTTTGTTTCGCCGTTCTGCTTTGTTCTTTGTTTGCGTTAGTAGAATTTTAACATTAAATTTAATAAGTTCACATAATAAGATTAATTGTTCATCTTAGTGAACAAAACTAAAAACGTCAAACGATGCTACGATTGTTGTAGATATTGTGCTTAAAGGAAAACTATTTCCGAAAATAATTTTGATTTTAAATAAATTATATGTTATAAAATGTTTAAGTTAATAAATTATTTATTAAAACACCAAATGCAATCGTGAAATGTTGACCTAGTAAATAGAAGTCCAAATGGCGAATCTAACATATTTCTGTTGTATTGTAGAAATGTTTCATGTAATTCCAAGTCAGCTAAAGATTGATAATAAAAAATACTAAATAAAAAAGAAAGCTCTTGCACTATAACCAGAAAGCAAAAATGTTACATCTTTGCTTTGGTGAAAAAGTATAGAAAGAAAGGGTTAGTGATGAAGTCAATGGTCCCTCAGCTTTAAATTTTCAATGTCAGATAAGCTGACTTACAAGTAACCAACAGAGATTTCCTTAAATATAAATTGAAACATGATGCGCTTATTTTGACAACAAATATGATTTAAATAAATAAGTTATGAAAAGCTTATTTAAAATTCATTAAGCCATAGACACTCCCTCATAAAAATTTGATTGACAATAAATTGTATAAAAATACTCCAAAGATGTCTTAGATTATAAAATCTCATTCGATATCAAATTTTTTAATAAATGAATTATGAATCAATTCTATGTAGTTTTTAACTACAAAAACTGACTGAAGATCTGTACAGCGAAATTAAACAAATAAAGAATATATTGTTAAAAGTTGAAACCTTCCCAAACTCATTAAAAGAAATACTTCAAATAGAAAGCAATGTTATTGTAAAGAAGCGAAAGCTGTAATGAGTTAAAAAAAAAACAAAAAACAAGCTACTGAATCTATCGACACAACAAAACAGGAGAGGAGAAACAAACAAACAATGATAGACAAGCCATCAGACTTACAGCAACTAAATAAAGGTAGGAAAAATAAAGGTTAACACTTATGAAATACTGCCAAACAATGACCACAACAGTAAGCTATCTAATCAATCTGATGCTCTAACTAAACAAGTGTCATATGCAGAAATTACTAAAACAAATAAAATAGCACTTAGCAGTGATAAATCGAATACTGTAACCAATCGTAACAAAGACAATGGAATAGAAGCATTTAATATTCATAACCAAACCATTGAAAATAAAGAAAAAAAACGCCTCTTTCTGTAACACAATATGAGAAAACAAGACGGCAACCTGAACTAGGATCTGACAGAAGTAACAACGAATTAAACTCGTTTAAAGGAGTACCGAAAAAAGTTTGGTTAAGCATAACTCGCGTAAATCGCTCAGTTACATGTAAAGACATATTACAATACATTCAGCAAAAGCCAGAAATTACAGGAGAAATAATTGTGTCAGAACTACCAACGATTGAAACACGAAATAGAGCTTTCGAAATAGGCGTTAACTTCGAACACAAACACCTAGTCTATAAATGTTAATTCTGGCCGCATGGAGTAGCATTCAAAAGATATTACTTCAACATAAGCATAAAAAAGGTATTAACACAATAATAATTCCCCTAAGTCAAGATACGAATCTACAAGAAGCATAGTTAAACATTACAAACCAACACGTAAAACTGGTAAACTATAATAATCAAAGCTTAGCAAACAAAATATTAGCAATGGAAGCTCTAATAATAAATGAAAATGTGGATATTCTTTGTGTAACTGAGCATTGGCTTACAGAATACACTGCCAACTTATATACTGCCAACAAATTTCAATTGTAATATATACCATCGTAAAGTAAATAAGCACAGCGGTGTATGCATATTCACGAAGAAAAGCCTTTTCCATTGAAGTAATAAATAATATGTCAATAGAGATGCAATGTGAGGTAACTCATACTTATCCACCTAAGCAAAAAAATGATCGTGATATGCATATATCGACTTTCAAAAGGACTATGGAACACTTTCCTCAACACCATAGAAGGTGCACTTAACGTAACCCAAGAAAAATATAGTAATGATACCATAATATGCCTTGCCGGGGACTTTAATCTAAATCTAAACGAAAACTCACTCACGAAAAAAGATTTAAATAGAACATTAAATAACTTTGGACTGGTTAAGACTATCGAGAAACCAACTAGAGTCACAACCTTATCAGAGAGCCACATTGATAATATATTTATAAATATCAAAACATTGATAAATCCATCAGTGATAAAAATAAAAATAAGTGATCATTAGCCACAATCTAGCACGATTCCAATAGACACAGCAATAGATAACAACAAAGTACGAATATTCTCTAAAAAGAACATAGAAAAATATAGAAATGTTCTCTAAAATGCAAACCTTCACAAAATTCATGATACTACGGAAGCAAATGAAAATCTGTTTACTAAGTCGAATTTGCGAAATTTTTTCCCTACAAAAAATAGTTTAAGTAAAAATGTATTAACACGCAAAATAAGTAAATAAGTAAAGCCTAAACAATAATTTTGATAAACGAGTGTACTTACTTAAAACATAACGAGTATAAATATCGATACAACACGCTCTTCATACT
>WYDF02298069.1:0-15768 GCA_009867245.2 Adranes taylori
GTTTTCAGAATAACAATAAAACGATATGTTCATAATAAAATAGATAAGGCAGTAATTAAAAACAAAGTAGAAACTTATTTTGTTTGCTTAAATAAATTTTGTTTCATATCGAACGCCAAGTGGATTTTAACAGTAGTCGACAAATTAAAGTCCCGATGTTAATTATCTTGTCTCGATTAATAAAATCATCGGATCGCTTTGATCTTTTTCAAGTTCAATAGTAATAAACCAATTTTTTTTTCTTGTTCACTTATTAATCCATTAGTTTCAACACGATAACAAACACTCCATGTCCATTTAAAAAAAACGACATATCTCAATTTAAGTCACTCAATAATATGTAACGGCACTGAACTAATAAACTTTCCAATTGGCCAGTGATGTATTAAGGGTGGAGATCCTATTTCCTCGAAATGCTAACCAATATCTTACAAATATAGTAGCAATATACACCACATTAAAACAAATGTGAGGTTAACTTCTGACATGCAAAATTTATAATGAGCAACTTCAACACAAAATGTAAGGAATTTTCCGGTCTCAAGCCATCGACTTTTTGATTGCCTGTTTATAGCTTTAACACCTTAGTTAAAATATACGAGCAAAACCAAACAGCTCCAAAGAATCTCGACTTTCAGCGCCTTCAACACTAGGAGCGCTGCATAATTGTATATTTCTGCGACCATAAGGTCGGATCCGTTTGAACCGGTGAATTAATCAATAAAGAATTAAATGAAATCGATAATTTATTTTAAAGTACTTCACAGATTACTTTGTAATATTACGTTTCAATTATGTTAAAATATCTATAACCTGGCCCCGTTGGGGAACAACAGTTACACTCGCTGATGATGCTATGCCGCACCTAGGTCTGAATTCCAGAGGACGTCCAGGCAATCGGCTCAAGCTCCTACGTGACATGAGGCACCCGTTCATGTTTTAACATGTAGTTATAACATGATGAAGATATTTCACAATTCATAGACTCAAGAGGTGCCAACGTAAAAAGTGTTCCCTTTTTCGTCAGGAGGTTATTGGGTATATATGATCTTTTTCTTCTCCTAAACAATTCGGGTATGTGGGTACACTATTGTGGCCCAGCAGTTAGTAGCACTGACATTAATACTTAACCTGCTTTATTGATTTTAATTAATAGTGTCTTAATGAGTTTTTTGTGGTCTTTTAAAATGTTACGACCCTAATGCTCCTAATAAGGAAGATGCTGATGATACCTTATAATAATGGGCAAAATGGCGTCATACATCCCCTATCTTAACACATTTGTTATAATGAAAAATGGTAATGATGATTATTGGTGTTAATTATTAATTTTTAGTTTTGGTGTTTATTTGAACTTTTGATTTTGGTCAATTAATGTTTTATATTTGAAACAAATTATAAAATAAAAGAGTGGTTTGAAGCATTGAATCGAAGATATGTAGAATAAAACATCGAAATAATTACTAATTTGTTAACTAAAATGTACAAATTATTTTAAACTTTTTTTAATTTTTCGTCAGATTTCTCGGAGAATTTTCGAGATCAACAAATATATTCTTCAATTTCTCGCAAATGGAAAAATATCAACAATTGAAAATATCTAAATATTTATATTTTGTATAAAAGCACGTGCGATTGCGCATAAAAAAGTATGTAACAATCAAATTGATTGACTAATATTCTCTTAATGATTTGACTGTATTCAGATTTGTGTCTCCCTGTTCTCTTGACCTTTAATATTATTTGAAGAACTGTTTCCACACATTAAACACGAATAATCCTCAATTAATGAGGTATATTATGTAGAAAATATTAAGGAGCGCATAGAACATCACAACATTGCACACGTTGCTTCTATTGGCACGTGGCTCACAGAGGGCGCTTGCATTAGCTTATCAGTGGAAGTAATCTGATAATCATAGCATTGTTGCTTCAATAAATACCTCGTTTATTATTGGCTTTTCATTCATTCTTTCATGTTGTATGATTTCTTTCCATGTGATCTACCAAATATTTCAAGTAATCAAAGAGTTTCGCTTAAATTCATAAAATGTATTTAAATCATTTAATACTAAGTCATTTTTAGTAACTATCAGAACCTTACAGAACATCTTTTTACCAATTTCCTTCAGTACTCCTCCAAGGAGCATAGGGCATCTGTGAGAACTTTCCAGCGGGTTCTATTCTTTGCTATGGGTTTGGTTGTGTTCAGGACTTGCCGATTTCTGCCACCACGTTCTCAACAGTTATTCGTCATCTCTGTCGTGTTCTTCCCGGTCTTCGCCTTTATTGTAGGTTCCAGTTTTGGAATGTATTTAGGGCCTCGCCATAGTGTGTGGCCAATCCAGAGCCATTTTCTCCTTTTCATGTGGGTAGCGCATTGAGCATGTCCTGTTCTTTGCCATAGTTCTTTGTAGGAGATTACGTTTGGCCATCGAATTCCTAGAACGGTCATCAAAAAACGGTTCACTGTTGCTTGTATTAGTTGATTTAGTCTGCCCGTTGTCTTCCACGGCTCACATCTGTAGAAGAGTACTGATTTTACATTCGGCTCCAGCAATCGCAATTTTGTTTTAATGATATTTTTTGGACCTCCATATTGGGTGTAGCTGGGCGAAAGCTGCTTCATCTTTTTTATACGATGGGGAATATCTTCATCTGCTCCCACAGAAGTTGAAATTACTCTCCTTAGATAGAAGGTTTCGACTCTTTCAATTATTTCTCCGTGGAGGAGGATGGGGTCATGTTTGATCGGGTTAACTCGTAGCTCTTTTGTTTTTAGTGTGTTGATCTTGAGGCCAATTCTCACTGCTTCAGTTTCTAAAGTGTCCATTTTGGTCTGCATATCTCAGTGTGGTTGGCTCAGGAGCAAGATAGCGTCTACAAAGCGGCGCCAGGTCTCTCTGTGAGTCCCCAAACGCATCAGAAAGTTCTCCCTCCTGAATCACTTGTCCCTTGTATCCACTGTACATTGCCATAATTAGACGCACTATTTTTTCTGGGACGCCATTTCTTAGCGCTAATTACAACCTATTTCGATCTATGCTGTCAAAGGCCTTTTCAAAATCGAGAAACATCAGATATAGGGGCGACATATATTCAAGTGCTTGCTGCACTATGATTCTTAGGATGTTGATTTGCACTGTAGAGTATCTGCTCTCTTTGAATCCAGCATGCACCTTTCTTAATCTTCCATCCTGTGCTTTCCTGATGCGATTAATAGAATACGCGAAAATATGTACTTGGCGTAGATACTAACGTAATATCATTCCAGTTGTTGCATTCGATGAGGTCCCCTTTCTTGGGTCGTTTGACGAGCACCCCACTTTTCCTTCGGTGTTCCACACTTGGTTTAGTGAATAAAGCATCATTTTGGTTGTCAGGTCTTGAATGTTTCTGCAGGTATGTTGTTAATACCTAGAACTTTAGCGGCTTTATATTTTGTTTGTGTTGCATGAAGATTTCATCCCATCATTTGAACTGATCTATGATGTTCGTTGAAAGGTTTCCTTGTGTATCTTTTATTGCTTTCCTGTGGTTTAACTTTCTTTTAGACAGTTGTTTGGTGATCCTGTACAGATCTTTGCAGCTTCCTTGTCTTGCATTTTCTCTCTCTCCTTGTACTTCGTTTGACTTCTCTATTAAGTAGTCTGCCTAGTCTGTCTGCCGTAGTCTGTAATCTGCCTTTGCGCCTTCCTGTGCGGTTGTGGCTGATGTTTCGTGTCCCTGCTGAAGTCTCCTCTTAGCTTCTTTCCTTCGTTCAACATCCATGATTTGCGTTCTCTTTTCCTGTATCCTTGGACTTAAGCACACATCTCTCTCATGGCCTGCCTGAATTGACTCCGCTGATCTTCTACGTCCAGCTGTTCCTTCTTTTCTCTTCGTAGTGCTAGGATTAGTCTTCTTAGCACTTACACTTCTGATTCTCATGGTTGATTCTCATGGTCGCTTGCAACGTCTGCCTCTCTTCTGTTTATAGCATACAAAAGTGAGCATCTCAGGACACCAAGAAGTATCTTTATGTCCTTTTTTTTTCAATGCTTCAAAAACGTCGTTCAGTTGTTCGTAGAAGGTATCTTTCACTCGTTGTTCAGCTTGATCATTTCGGGCGTAGCATTGAGCCACCGATATGTTTTTCATTTCACCTCGGAATATTGCAGCACTGATTCGCTTTGAGATCAGCTTCCTGTCCATAAGGCTTGATCTTGACTTCTTGGTAAGAAGAATGCCTACACCTTCGAAGTGGCCTACACATTTCCTCTCTTCCTGTGTACAGGAAGTAGAATGTTGCTGTTGGCCGTCGCCGTTTCTAGTACTGGACATCTAGTTTGTAGTTCTTCATTTCATTCTCCACCTGCGCTAGATTCCCTGCTTCCCACATAGTTCTAACGTTCCAAAAACCGATTCGCGTAGCCCGTTTCATAGCAAAGCCCGTCATCTAGTATACATTAAATAAATACTATCATATTTATTTTAAAGATATTTATAAGATATGGGAGCCACAAAAATTAGGGAGGCACAAAGATTTGGGAGCCATAGAAATTTTATGCCTTTAACGTTTAATTTGTAAGGGGCCTCAAATATAAAAAAAACCCAGGGCCACATAAATTGTAAAGGCGGCACTGACAGAAGTCAACATCTTTGTTCGGGTTTCTCCTTTGGTGGGTTTGTGTCAGTCAGTTAGGTTGGAACATGATCTACATAAAGAGTTGAGCTTTTAAACTGATAAGTGTACTATGCTCAATGATATTGCGTTTTCGGTTATGATGATTAGTATATCCAGGATATCTAAACTACTGTATCAATATTGATTTCCAGGGCCACGCCAAGCTGTGCTGCAAGGGAGGCACAGTTCCCGGGCGACAAGTAGAAATATTACTTATCATAAAATTTGGCTTTTTAAGGGCGCGAAATATTGCCTGGCACCCCGACGCCAATACAACTAGAAGTGGCCCTGTTGATTTCCTCGTAAAAGTAATTCAGAATCTAGCGTATAGGGATATCATGGTATTTTTACGAACAATTTTTGTTCGCTGAGGCTGATGCATGGAAGAGATATTTACATATATGAATAGCTTAATGTTGTTCGCATCGTTTTTTAAAACTTTTCAGACTGATAAAGCTCTACATATTATATGCAGTACCATCTTTTGAGATCTCTACAAATCTAACTCGAGATGTGGCAGTTGCAAATCATACGCCTGAATGCGAATACAGTTGAAAGAGCTTGGTATATTCTTCTAACAGTCGGTTAAATCATTTTGCTTTTCAGATAGTGCCAAGAACAATATTAAGATACATAAAATATGAAACATGTTAAATAAATTTTTGTTTCGCTCTTTCTCTTTTGTGTTCTTTTTTTATAAAAAAAATAAAATAATTGATAATGAAGTAACAATATATCTTTTGTAACTATATACATGTTGAGTATTTATTTCCGTTAGTTTTTTTAGTTTGTACAGTAGACTCCCGATTATCAGAGTCCCGGCCAACCGACTCTCTCTCTCTCTCTCTCTCTCGGATCAATTAGGAGTCTCTAGGAACAATTAGATGTCGTACTTCAGGTCACTCTTAACTCCTCGCATTGCTACTGTCACTTCAATTGGCTCCACGCTCGTGTTTATGTCATTGTATTGTCTTTTGTGCGTTTACTGATTTCTGTGATTCGATATGAGTGGGAAACAGAAGAAAATTGTAGTTGCTGTTGAAACGTAATTTAATGCAATAGAACGGTTGGACTCGCCATTGTCTAATACAAAGGTGGCTACCGATTTGGGAGTTGGGGAATTAATTATTGGGGATTGGAGACGTAACCGGAAAGAAATTGAAAACTTTCTAAACAAAAGGGCAACTGGAGTCAGTCGTTCCAATCGAAAGACTTTGAAGAAGGGCAACTACGAACAGACGTCTGAAGCTCTAATTCTGTGCTGTTCACATTTACGAGGGATGGGCAGTCTCTTTGAGTGGGTCAATGCTTCGAGCTAAGGCGCTTGAGTTCCACAAGAATTTTAAAGACGGCGAGCAAACATTCACTGCTAGCGATGGATGGCTGGACAGAAAGAAGAAGAAATAGCTGAGAGACGAGTCAGCTGACTTATCTGAAAATTCAGAATTTCAGTTTAAAATGGAATAAATCGTTTTCAAGGAAGGATTTACTTCAGGTCAAATTTTCAACACGGACGAAACTTGTCTTAACTTTACAATGCTACCTTCAGAAACCTTAGCAGCAAAATCGGAAAAAAATTGCTCATGGATTTAAAAAAAAAAGATCACAGTTCCGGAGTCACAATAGAGAGTCACAATTTCGGCTGCCTGCAATACTTCTGGATATTTGAAACTAAGGCCTCTGCTTATTGGGAAGCTCGAAAACCCAGGAGCCTTCAAAAATATCAAAGTCAACTGTCTGCCAACAAAGTACTGTCAGATTGATCCTTTAAAGAATTTTTTCCTGTTATTGAAGCATTTTTGAAAAAATAAGCTCCCCAGGAAAACCAGTTTATTATTGGACAATGCGCCATCTCACCCAGATGCCATAGAACTGTGCAGTGGTGATATTAACGTTATATTTCTGGTACCTAATGTGAGATCGCTTATACAGCCCCTAAACCAAGCGGTTCTAGGACCGAACGATAAAGAGAAATTACCGGCGACGACATCTCCAGATACTCATTATAAAATTAGAGGAAGGATTGAGGAAGCCTTAAAGCAAGTCACATTAAAAAATGTAGCATATTGGATTGCTTTAGCGTGGTGAGCGAGTTATAACAACTAGGCAATAAGCTACTAGTTGAAAATTAAATCAGCAGCGAAGACATTCGTGATTGGTGCAATGAAGATTGGTGCAGTCCAGATGAAAATTACCAATGAGAAAATTATCGATATGGTTAACAGTGCTAAAATGGTGATGAAGACGACAATGAGCACCAGATAACTCCAAAAATATCACATTCCGAAGGGCTTAAATTCATCGACGTCGCTCTCGCTTATTTAAAGCAAGAAGAAGAGTCATCAAAAAGAGTACACCAAATGGCATATTCACCCTATTAGTTGGCACTAATAGAGAATCGAGGTTAACTCAGTAAACAATTAAAGACTTTTAAGAAATAATTTCATGTTTCTACTTGTTTACAGGTCTGTAATTATGTTTATTTTATATATAATAAACCAATTTTGTACATTTTCACGAGTTTTTACTAAACCTCCGTATTATCCGACTTTTTCCGTGTCCGAGGTGGTCCCGGTCCCAATTACCTGGGATAATCGAGATTTTCTGTATTTATGATGTAAATGTTATATATTTGGTGTTTTTATAATGATTTTGGGTGATATTGTTTGTATTGTTTTTGTGTTGATGTAGGGGTTTGCGGTTTTTCACATTTTATGTTGGTTTTCTATATATTATAGTTTGTGTTTTCTAAGTTTTGTTTCATATTGCTACTGTTCTTTTTATTTAAGACAATAATATTGATAAAAAACTTATATCACCCATATGAGGCACGAAAACCTGGAATGTTTGCTTGTTTACAAAGCCATAAATATGAAAATGGGTCTCATCACTGCAAATGATTTTGCTGGAAAACTCACCGTCCACTTGCTACTGTTCAATGACCCAATTGACGAATTCACTTCTCCGTGCATGATCTGTAGGCCTGTCTTCTTGAGTCAGCTGGATTCAGTAGGTATGAAGACACAACTGTTTCGTTTTTCAAAATACGCTAAATAGTGTTTCTAGCAATATTCATTTCTTGAGTACAATGCCAAATGGATAATCCCGGTCTCTCGGATACATTGTGGTGTTCAGCTGTGATGTTTTTTTGCTGAAAGACTTGAACGAACATGTGTCGATCGTCTGACATCAGTAATCGACCCATGGAGCTAAAGCATGTGTAACATTATGTATTACAAAAAAATTGGGTCCAATTTGCTACTCGTGGCAGTCAAACTTTCACTATTTTTGAAGTAATATTTAACAATAAGAATGCGTTCTTGTGATGACTAGTAATCCATTTTCATTAATTGTAAACTGTCTATCATTGAACTGTCATAGAGGTTTGTCTGTCAACAGCAATACAACAACCAAACTGGGGCCAAATATAAATTTTCCGTTCTTGCTGAGACATCCTTTATGTACGGCTTTATTAAATCTGCGAAAATTGTTTTGCCTGGCATATTTTAACTTCAGATTATAACTGATGAATCGGCATACCGTCTGAAGATCAATGTAGCATTCGAAACATATTTTTATTAATCCGCCGTCGCCGGTAATTTAACGACATTGTAAGCAACGGAAGCGACATCCACGTAACGCTAAGGTGGGTGGCACTCCCGCCGTGTTCGTTTGTAAGGGCTGCCGCTGAGCGCTCGCAACGGGACGTGTATTGAACAAGGGCGAATTTTATCGCAAGTGTAAACTCTACAACTATTATATTTTAATAAAGTTCTTTTCTTGAGTGTTTGGTTATTTATGAAAATAAAAATGTAAATATAAATTCAAGAAAAGCCGTTAAAGAAAATTCCTCAAATATTTTATATATTTTATGAATATATTAAACGATTACGAGCTTTGATCTTGTTTCCTGCGAGGGATGTCACTTTAATTATGCATATAGCCACATAGAGGGTGCAAGTAACAAAATATATGGCTCCGAAATTAACCTTAAATTATATTGACGCGTGTTGAAAATTTCGACAGAATATAAGAAGTGTTTTAGTCACAATGAATTTTTAAAATTAGTAAGGCATTCAGAAACATGGAATTGAATCTAGAGCATTTCCGAACGACAGTTTTTTAGAACTTTCGAAGAAATTTATCGCAACAATGTCTTGCCGAGTTGGTTGCTTGGTTTGGCAATGAAGCACCACATCAATCGACAATTTCTCGCTTGTGCTCTGAATTCAAACGCGAGCGCACAAATCACAGTGATGATCCTAAGCCAGGTCTACCAAAATCAGCGGTCACCCAGGAAAACGATAATCATGTGTGCGAGATGATTAATGAAGGACGTCATATAATTTACCGGGAGATCGAGAGTTCCTTGGCTATTTCTAAGATCGCAAACCAAAAAATTTTACATGATGAGTTGGGAGTGACAAAAAGTTTCTGGATAGACCCCGCATCTTTGACAAGAGGAACAAATGGCTCGTGTCAATTGGTACCGAAGAACTCTGAATCGCTTCAACAGAGGCCACTCACAAAATGTGTACAGTATCTCAGTGGTGAAGAGTCTTAGATGTTTTCTTATGAACCAAAGAATAAACGTCAGTCTATTGTTTGGATGTATCAAGGTGAGACAAACCCATCCAAAGTCATCCACAGTAATCCAAAGTCACAAAAGCCAGATTTGAGGATACAATTCTTTTACAAAATCGAAAGACGGTAACTGCTAATTGGTACACAACCGTTTGTTTGCCAGAAATCATTTCTGAGCTGCGTCGGATCTCCCACAGTGTCGGATCATTCTTCAGCATGACAATGCAAATGCTCATACTGGTCGACAAACATTTGACGCTTTGGTGCAACAAAACATCGAAGTGCTTGATCACAGCCCTGACTTAAGTCCCAACGATTTTTTTACATATCCCGCCATTAAGAATATACTGCGTGGTCAACGATTTCAATCACCTGAAGATGCAGTTGATGCTTTCCAAATGACCTATTCGAGCATACCCGTTGAAGAGTAGAATAAATGCTTTAACAATTGGTTTGAGTGAATGCAAAGGTGACATGTACTTTGAAAAAATAATAAAGGACTCAAATTTGGACTATAGCTTTTTGTTAAAGGTATATCCAAAATTAAAAAGACAATGTCAATTTCCATCATCTCAACAGCGGCTGAGGTATGAAATAAGATACAAACATTTTTTAATGGAAATTTATCTGTCTCTAAAGTTATGAAGTCTAAAATGTTTAGAATAATTGGTTTTGGAGTAATTATGAATTGTTGGAAAAAAGCATATCTCACGTTTGAAGTCGTATCGCGTCGTGTATATGCTACAAATATAGATGAAAAGATCTGGAAAAAAATTTCATTGTATTAACTTGAGACGCATTTAAAGAAAATTTTTACAATAGATTGCATGGTGGTCCACCACTCCTCATTATTTTCAACTAACTTAAATGAGCATACCAGGCTTTGACCAGTTATATTTGTGATGAGGTCCGTGTACCTTAAAGGTGACCTGCACGCGATCTTTTACTGACTACCAGGCCCTCTATAATAAGTCTTTCAAGGCCATTCCATCTCACCACGTGTCCGAAAAACTTCGCTATGCTTTACACCACTGTTTCTCTTCTTTTTATTTTTAGTTGTTCCACTATTGAGTCGTTAGTTCTCTTTTGTGTCCATGAGATCCTTAGCATTCTGCGCCAACAAAATATTTCTAGATTATCGATTTTATCTAGAAATAGTCTTTTTTTTTTTCATAGAGATTTCGTGACTTCTCCAAATATTTTTCAACTTATTCATAGCTTCTTTTGCTAGTGAGCTTCTCCTCTTTATTTCGTCACTGCAGCCACCTTCATTAGATATTGAGGATCCCAGATAGATAAAAGTTTTTACTGTATGGATGTTGATTATTTTCTTTATGACTGATCTGTTATTTGGTCGATCTACTATCACGATTTTGGTCGTCTTTTTATTCATTCTTAGACCGATTTCCTTGCTGAACTGCTCAACTTGTCTGATAAGGCTGATGAGCTCCTCTTCTGAGGCTTCAATTAGAGTGGTATCGTCTGAAAATCGTTGATTATTGATTTTAGTGCGCTCCATTATTATTCCACCAGTCCATGTCTCCAAGGCCCTCCTCATGATCCATTCGCCATAGATATTAAAAAGGAGAGGACTGACTACACAGCCCTGTTTGACACCCTTTTCAACATGATCTGGGTTAGTGAGCTCGTTTTCTAACCTAATGTATGCAACGTTTCTGTCGTAGAGACTTTTGATGAGGGCGATCAGGTGACTTGGTATTCCCATTTCATCCAGACTATGCCATAAATTTTGCCACTGAACGCAATCGAAGGCCTTAGTGTAGTCTATGAAACACAAAAATGTGGTCAAATTAAACTCTCTCGCCTTTTCGATGATTTGCCTGATGTTGAGGATCCGTTCCCTCGTCATGCGTGTTGGACAATTCCAGCTTGTTTCGATATTATCTGTAGCAGTACTTTGCCTGCATGCGAGATAGGTTCGGTAATTATCACACACCTCTCGGGATCCTTTTTTAGAGAGTGCAACGTAGATCGATTTGGTGCAGTCTTCGGGCCATTTGCCATGGTCCCACATTAGTTGGCCCTTCCTCTCCCAGGATTGCGGGCTCCTTTTCCGTGAATTCTATTGTTAGCAGTCGATTATTTTGGTCGCTATTGTCGGCCATGAATTGTTCACAATATTATTTCCACCGCTCTTTTATCTGAGATTTGTCCGCTAGTAGTTTGCCATCTTCGGATCTTATTTTGGGGTAGTGGTGCGAATTATCTGCTTAATTTTCCTCAACATGCCCGCGTTTCATTTTGTGTGTGTTGCTCTATTTCATGACAGGTGTCGTTCACGTATTTCTTCTTGTGTATATATCTACGGGTTCCATATTATTCAATTTCCAAGAATTTATCAGTCATAATTTGCTTTTGGGGCCTTGGATTTTTATTCGTTTCATTCCTTGCAGTTACAGTTGAAAAAATGCTTGGAAAATGTTATTACACATCTGTTTTCAGCCCCAATCATTTTCCTCACGTAACAAACATTTTGTTATTAGGATGGGGTAGACATTTTCATATGTTCCTTTAGAGGTTTTAACAATATTATGATGTCTTTTCAACCCAATCGACCGACCTGAAGCTTAAAGAACAAAATAATCCATCAACAAAATCTGTCTTTAAATGTTCGGAAATATCAGATTTATTTCATTTATTTATTAGTTACTTTATGTACTTAAACACAGGAAAATTAAAAAAAGAACCTAAAATCTAACCGGACATATAAAATTCTCTAGCTTTCTCATTGACTCCTTCCATTAAAGTCTGTACTGTCACTTGACTGGTTGCAATTATCCCTTATCTTTGAAAAATGTTGATATTAGAAGCTTTCCCTATACTCTGCTTCAATTTGCGCTTAACAATACTTTTCTATTGGCCTAAGTGCCAGGTAGTTAGGGGGATTCGTTTCTTTTGGAACAATTTGCAATTGATTTCTTTCAAACCAATTCTTTGCAATTCTACCATAAAGGCAAGTGACCAGATCGGGCCAAAACAAAACTGAGTTATCGTGAGATCGTGGAAAAGTTGGGAACGCTTTTCCGAGAATTCCCGAACGTACATCACTTGGTTAATGGTGCGTGTTGATACAAAAGAAAAACTCCTTCTTCTCCCACAAGTTCAAATTGCCTTTGTTTTGGAAACTTCGACGTTTTAAACTTATTATCCATTAACTTATTATCCACTCCTCCTCAAACTGTAGAAGTATAATACTCCTGCCCAGGAAGTATTATACAATTTTCTAGCCCGCTTTTTCGCCTCTAAATTCTTTTCTTCAGACCGATCTGGCACTTTAAATACTTTATAAGACTTCAACTTGGCCTGTTTTCTTATTTTCCAAATATAACTTTCAGACACATCTAATTTTTAAAACAGAAATGTTAGAATTCGTTTTGAAAACAACAATGACTTTTTTTTTGACAAATTTCTATTAACTACCCGACCCTGGCTTTCTTTCTACTATCCGAGTTTGCTTGAAGTTATTTAAAACACTTTGGATAGTGCAACCTGAAATTCCAATATGTTTAGCAATTTTGTATTGAGACCAATTCGCATTTTCTTCCCGTGCGTACAAAATAAGTTTTCTCGTTTCTAATTCAGAACGTGACATTTTCGAAAATGAACTAAGAACAGTTTGAATTTCGCTTTTTCTACAGACACTTATTTGTTTGACATATAAAAGATTCATGTGTTTTATTTTTATTCAAAGCCAACTTGACACCATACTGGAAAACAAATTTGGATCAATTTATTCGTAGACAGTCCATATTATAAAAATTACTTAAATATTATTCACTGAAGTCCAACACTAATACAAATCTATTTCCACTTGCTCCCTATATTCCTGTATTTATGAAACATAACCAAATGCATATAGTGTTACTTTTATTTTTATTTTACTTTCTGCTTTCTTGCCGGGCGGCATCCATATCTCATTATGATCCCATTCAAAACCTTACAGAATTTATTTCTAATAGACTAAACTCATTTGAGTTAGATTGAATTCGTATTTAAAATTGCGGATAGAATTTCTGCACCAAAAAATTATATGCGTATAGATCTCTAAGCAACATTTTTAAATATTTTGAGAAAAATACATTAAAAATAGGAAATAAACAGATTATAATAACAGATTTGAAGTTTCTTCCATAAATTTAACTTTAATAATCTGATAACAGTGATAGAGAGGAAATGAAGGAAATGATTAGGAGAGTGAAAGGATATATGGATAGTGAATGTGGATAAGTCAAAAACCATGGTATGTAAGAAAGGAGGGAGGGAATGTCGAAAGGATGTGTTTGAGTTTGGGGGAAAGGTGATAGAGGGTGTGAGGAAGTTTAAGTATTTAGTGTTTGTTTTGAATCAGAATGGGACAAGTAAGGAACACGTGGCGATGATAACCAAGAAAACTAGGGGGGGTCATAGTGAAAATGAGGATGGTTTGGGAGAGAAAATTTGGAGTTTCTCTGAGAATGAGATTGAAAATAATTGAAGCGTATGTTAATAGTATAATGATGTATGGTGCAAAAGTGTGGGCAGTGGAAGAAAAAGAGAGATTGGAAAAAGTGTCAGTTGGATGCTTGAAAAGGTTGCCGGGATTGGATAAGAATACAAGGAATGAGACAGTTATGCAAGAGATACGAAATTATAAATGTTGGATAAATGGAGTAAGAAGTATGGTAAAGTTTGAGGAAAAAGTGCGGAAGGATGAATGGAGAAGGTTGGTGAAAGAAATGTACATTGAAGGGACGTTGAAGGAAACAGGGGGTGGATGTGTGAATAAATGGATTGAAAGCAGTGTAAACGTTAATAGGATGGGGCGGGGGGAGTCATGGAATTGATGCGAGATATTGATAAGCAAGAAAGGTATAGCAACATTAATGAAACTAGGTACAACTGCAGGTATAGATGTATTATGGATGAAGAAGGGATTGCTGGTTACTTAGCATCTGGGATGAAAGAACGATTGCCAGGTTTAAATGTGAGTGTGAGGAAGGAGGGAATAAGTACTGGATGAATGGTGAAGAAAGAATGTGTAGAATATGTAAAAAAAGGAGGAAAATTGGAATTATTGGATGAAAGAATGGGATGGGATTGAATGCAGTGAGAATGAAAAGAGTAAGGGGAAAACTGGAAGGGTAGCCTGGGAAAGGAGGGGAGGGGTATTGATATTATGAAGAGGATAGTGGATGAAATAAAGAAAGGAAAGTAGAAGTTCAAGAGAAATAAGGGATTCCATAGGAGTTAGGGAAGTAAGAGGAAGTAGGATAAGGAAGATTATAGAAAATGGGTGTAAGGAATGGGGAAAGGAAAATGAACGAAACGATAGGGACTGAAATGGAGTGAGTTAATTTATAAAGGTTATAAATTTGTTAATTTATTAAGATGTTTTATGAATATGAATTAAGTGAAGTTCATATTATCATTATTATTATTTTAGTTTTAGTTAGAATATTGTAATTATGTTGTAATATAGATATTGTTAACTGATCATGTAATTTTGATATTGCTATTTTGAATTGTAATTGGATATTAGAAAAATTTCGCGAATCATATGCCAAATAAAAGCCTTATTATAATTATTAAAGAAAAATTCCATCAAAACACTAGGAGTACATCGGTCGTCTACAACAGACACATTTCAATTCAAAATCAACTTAGACTCCATAAAATATACAAAAAGGGCTATGCTATCAGATTTGCCAAATTGTATGAACCTTTAGGATGGTTGACACCTGTTATGATTAGAGGAAAACTAATCATACAACAACTTTGAAGGGATGAAAATAATTGATATGAACCAATTTCACAGGAAATTGAAAATTTAGGAATCAATTGCTGTGCATCCAGGAAATACGTATAACTTGTTGGATAAAATATGAGCAACAACAAGAGCTAGAAGTTCATGGTTTCAGCGATGCTTCAGAAAAAGCATTTGGTTCTGTAATACGTTTGCATTGTTCTGCAAGTTGCAGTTTATTGACATCCAAATCAATTGTTGGACCAGTGAAAATGAAGAAAACACTGCCAAGGCTAGAATTATGTGCCGCGGCTCTTTTGGCAAGTTTGAGGAGAGTAGTAATCGAATTTCTAAAAGTTAGCAACGTAGATATATGTGCTTCAACAGAATCATAATTTACGTGATTTTCATTACATGGTTTGGCCTGGAGAATATGGAAATTATAGATTTATATAAATAGAAACCATTGTAATATATACCCAATCGGTAAAATATTACAGTAGGCCTCTTTTGACGGTTTGCAAGCAGAAATATTATAAAAGAAGAGAGCCATACAAAGGGATTACGTATGAGATCTCCTTTCTGCTGTTATATTATACTGTTGAATGTTTCATGTCGAGATTTGTAGTATGAATTTGTTTGTTTCGTTTACTTGACACCCCAAATATGTGTAAACAAGATATTAGTTCTTTTAATGTTATATAGGTATAGGACAAAATCTTTTTAAAGGACACATTTAAAAACAAATTTGATAATTTATACTTTGTAATATGTA
>WYDF02298080.1:0-15767 GCA_009867245.2 Adranes taylori
GCGATGGACAAACGACATCAAAAGAATAGCAGGACATACGTGGCAACAAGTGGCAATTGATCGGGAAGAATGGAGAATAAAAGGGGAGACCTACATCCAGCAATGGATATAAACGGGGTGTACAAGAAGACAAGAAACCTTCTCACTTTGAAGGTTAAACAAACTATTAACCTTCACAGTTAAAAATGATATTAAAATTAAGCCTTAAGATATATCTAACTTTAATTTTGCAATTTAATATCATTAATTTGAGTATAAAGCTTAATAGAAGAATATTAATTCATAAATAAATTTACAATTTATCTCAGGAAGGTATCTTTCGCAGGAAGGTATCTTTCACAATCAACGGAGTTACCTGTATATAATCCAGTTATGACTTATGTGGTTTCTTATTTTAAATTAATTTTAATAAAACTGACATAATGTATTAGTTTACATGAGACTAAAAAAATCAATGTTTCCTTTAAATGACAACATATATTAAATATTATCGCACATGTGTGTACAATTATGTTAATCATTTAATAGAATAATTATTGCAAGAATCAAGTAAATATAAAATTACAATTACAAGCATATCCATAGTCAGATTACATAATTTTTTGTATCAACCACCTGTCATGCCGGAATCTACTTTTGTAGGGCAGAGTCGTCTTGTATATTGATTTTCTGTGTGCAATGCAGATATTTTGTCAAATAGCACTTTCATATGCCGTCAAATTATACTTGCTTTGCGCTGTAATGAAAATGCTCTCTTCACTTAAAACAATCAAATAGTAAAATATGGTTTTATTTTTATTTTATTATTATTTATAAAAAAAGCCTTCATGATTGTTATTATTGTTCAAAAAAAGCCATTTAAAAAACCGATACACAACTACAAATTTATAGATAATGCCTATATCCAATTATTATTTAAAATTAGATAATTTTTTATAAATTCAAATCGCTGACGAGCTTTAGAGAAAGAGAAGTGGATACACTAAGAAAACAAGAAAGATTAACAATATACACGCACAATGCGCTGCAGTAACTTTAAATTATTTCGCACAACCAAATCATGTAATGTAAAACAAAGCAAAAACTTACTTTCCGAGCTCTTCTTTTAGATCATAATTATCGCTGAATCGCGTACATGCTACAGGGACCGCCATAATCTATGTAGGTTAGTGATATCAAATAGTGTAATATATATATAGACTGCCGATTCTTGCGATATCTTGCACACTGCAAAAGGTAGCGCGGCAAACCTAAGAACGACGAACAGAAAATAATTATATCCAACTGCCCGAACTCCTGCACAAAAAATCACAAAAACCCTGCACACGAATTAAATCTTCAACACATCACGCACTACTAATCTATAGCATTAGAACAATATTATTCAACTGTCATCACCTTTAAACACCATAAAAATTGTGTCTAAATTGATCAACTAGAACTACGCGTACACTTCAGCTACGATAGACTGTTCGGCCACGCTTTTATGCGGTTAAAATTCTACACGACTAAAAAAAACCTAAATACTTGTGTCGATTATATTCGCATATGTGCGGATTCAACGTGCTATTTGACAGAATAACTTTGTGTATTAGTAATATACACTATAGATGTGTATGTACGTTGGTAATATTGTGGAATATGCTATGCGATAGTGTTTGTACGCCGATAAACCGACACAGGACGAATATGATCGTGCTGCTATTCGATTGTCCGAAACGTGGAGCGGACTAGCGCACCCAAAAACGACGCACAGCGTCTCGTTTATCTACAAAGGCTACCGGATTAGTACAAATATTTCTTCTTAATTAATAAATTATCTCAGGTATGGTAAAAAAAATATTAAAGTACATTTTTTTACTAATAAATGCTTCGATAATAAAGCAAAACAACTTTGACTTTTATATTTTAATTATGATATATATTAAATAAACTTATAACTTATATAACTAATATACAAAATTATGCAGGAGGGCCTATATTGTGGATTAGCTTAGGGCCTTAATCATCATAAATATAGGTCTGTCTCTCTTAGATAATGAATTTCTTCAACGTCGGCGTAAGGCCCAAGAATTGCCGATCAAAGCTGATCGGCAATCTCTTTGTCTCTTGCCGATCAAAACTGAAACTGGAGAACAATTACCAAGAACTTTAAATTTTTCTTTAGCAAATAATTTCTGTGTTTGCTGCGTAAAGTCCAAAATCGTTATTATCGGGCAAATGGAATTAAAAAATTCTGTTCATTTTCAATTTAGATTTATTAAGTTTATGCACTTATTTACAGTTTAAATACAAATTTACCTAAATAGAAACAAATAGTGGATATTTGTCTAGAAAATCGACCAAGGGTCGTCAAATATAAGATTTACATTTTATGTATAATAATAAAAAATAAAAAAATTGCATGGACTTTACGTGGTTTTCTGGATTGTAGAAAACAACAAATACATTATAACTAAAAAAAAAAACCTTTATTACAACAGTTTAAGTAAGCAAATTATTATATTTTATTTTGAAGTTGTTTTATAAATCATGTCTTTCTCCAATTCTTCATTCCTTAACTTTTAATCTTCTTACATACGATTTACTTCTTTTTTGTTGTTTCACTCCTATCATTTCCTTTTTCTTTTCACGTTTCGTTTTTCATTTTCTCTTCTATTTTTGTTTTCTATTAATTTTTTATTTCCCTCCACTTTAATGTCTTCATCTCCAACATCATCTGGGTAGATGTATCTTGCTGCAAGAGAAGTCTTATGATTCTCGTAAAATGGGTGAAATACTAGTGAGACGAAAGAGAAAAGATCAAGCAAATCTGCAATAGCAATAGGATTGGCTCCTTTGTAACGCATATTTGGTATTAGTGTACTGAGTTCCTTCATGTGCCTCCTTTTAAAGTTAATGCATAGAAAATGTTCGCGTTTTAGTAACATTGCAAAGTTTCCAAAATCATCCTGGTCCATTTCTTTCACACAAAAAGAGCGTTTCTACCACTAATTTCTTTTTTATTTATTTTTTCGATCATAGCACGTGAAGTAGCACATTCCATATGAGTGTGACCAGGCTCTAAAAATTCATGGTTGATCTGACAGGCGCATACCCCCGAAATGTAAGCAAACTCGTAATTATACTCGTCGGGGGCTTTTCAGTCGAGTCGAAAGAAGTATTTTAAACAAAATTTTCTAAAAACTCCTCGAAAATTATTTCTGCATATGCCCCTGATTTCGCAACGCCACGATGTACATGGCGGCTATGTGGGTTTTCTTATTTTGGACCTCACATGTGTCTGTATACATGTTCAGAATCTCCACGACCGGCTTGGTATCTTCTATAATATACCTATAAACACACGAACCGACCTCGTTGGCACCCCTTCCAGCGCTACCATCATGCCATAAATAGCAATAGGTTTTCCCATCACTACAATCATGGATTATCAAATGAAAAGTTCAACGTTTCCGTTTATAGAATACAACCGAATTTAAGACCAGTGGAGTTGGTAGGCATTGTTGTTGCATGTCAAGCGGGGCAGTTGCAGTTTTCTTATCAGTGATTGAAAGTTCTTTATTTTTTTCTTAATCGTAAGCATACTCCGCTTCTTCATGGTGAACCTTCAGATGTTTCAAAAATCCCTCCTTTTTCTCGCTAGCAGCAACGTCTATTTGCATTACAATTTTGTCACATTGCGAGCAGGCAATGATGGAAAGATACGGCAAAATAGAGACGCTCCAGGCCAAACATGATTTGTTTAATATTCACAAAAAAAACCAAAGAACTAACGTCATCGTAAACAGTGCCGAGGCGTATTAAAAGATGACAATAACAAAATCTCAAGAGGCGCAGAAGAAAGCAAAAAAGATGGAAGGAATATTTTAAGAATCTGTTTTATGATGCCAGACCCGAACAACCACCAAAGAATAACGTAATCAACGAGGGCAGCCCGGAAATTACTAAGGATGAGGTGCGAAGGGCGATTAAAATTCGGAAGAACGAAAAAGCTGTTGGCCCAGACAAAATGCATGCAGAGACTTTAAAGTTGATCGTCGAAACTGATTATATGCGTATGCAAACTCTCACGGACTTGCATACGCATAATGACATATATAAAGCTCGAATGATACCAACAGACTGGTCGGCATTTGTCACCATACCCAAAAATACCTCCCATTGTGATGACTATCGCATCTTTAGCTTAACGCATCTTTAGCAGGTCAGCGATACACAGTTTAGATTCAGAAATGGGATAGGCAACCATGGAAGCGATTCTTTCTTTATACATTCTCACACATTTCTGCAAAGACATGAATGCCGACGTGTTTTATTGATTATTGAATGGCATTTGATTGTATATCACATCAAACACTATCTGAGACCCTTACAGACATCGGTGTCGATGCAGGAGACCTGCGTATCATCACATTATTATATTGGAATCAAACGGCAGCAGTCAGAGTTGAAGAGAGCACATCTGAGGAAGTGATGATAAGGAAAGGAGTCAGACAAGATTGGTACACAATCTTGTCTGCTCCTCTTCAACCTATATCCCGATGCCGTGTTTAGGGAAACACTTGAAGAAGTAGGAGATGGTATTAAAATCAATCGCAAGTTAATCAAGAATATTCAGTTCGCGGACAATAAGATCATATTGGCAAGTAGCTTACTAACCCTACAGACTCTCCTAGACCACATTGTTGATCATAGCGCGCAATTCGGTTTATACATGAATGTCGAGAAAACTAAAGTGGCCATGTTCTCTAAATTATGAAAAAGAGCTATTGTACGAATCAATAATATGATTATAGAACAAGTGCATTTCCTTAAAATATCTTGGGATCCTTGTTGATGAAGAGATCGACTCAAAAAAAGAAATTCTATCACGGATAGAACAAGCCAGTAGTACATTCATAGCGATGAAGCACCTCTTCACAAATAAAGACCAGAATCTGCAAATACGCATCCGTATGCTGCGATGTTATATATTTCCCGTTCTTCTGTATGGGGTAGAGAGTTGGATGCTTAGATTATCGGATAGTGGCGGACCAATTTAATTTCTTTGAATGTATCTAATTTGTAATGTCAGATTTGCTGGAATGTTTGTTATTGTCTCAAGCTTTCTGCAATCTCATAGAAGATCACCTAATTCTATTACAGAATTGATTTGTAGGTGCGTGGTTCATGTGATTCTGTTTTATTTTTTGTTATATACCACGGCTGGCCAAAACGTTGTATCCATTTTTAGTCGCCCTCTTGTCTAATTCATCGAAACAAGAATTAATTTCTTCTATTGGCTAAGATACAGGACACTTGTTTCCGGGGTAATTTTACAAAAGTGTATCCATTTTGTTTAAACAAAAAAACCTAATCGCGCTCCAATCAGTGTGTCAGTGCTTCGTCGTTGTTACACTGATTCTTTTTAAGACTCGTAGTGTGTGAGTGAGCGGAGTCAATATAGTACCCTGTGTCACTCACGCCCACATGCTGGGCGGTACCCTAGCCGGCATAGCGTGACGTAGCGTAGAGCTAACCTCATAAAACTGGCAACATTACGCATTACCTCGATCTTGCAAACGATTGTCAGTTGTCATAAGTGTTATTTGTTTGTCAAGTACCTGCAACCCAACGAAACTTTACTCTCATCTGAAAATAATGGGCGTTTCATCATTAACATGTAAATTACAGTTTTAAGTACCATGATTATTTATTTTATTGATAAATTTGATTTATTTTCGCTTATTCGTCGGATGCCCCACAATGAACCATCCGACGACAATTTCCAAAAGTCGAAAACATTTCAGTATCAGGATGGATGGGAAGAGGATCTTTTTTTAAATCAAGAATGACATATGTATTTGCATTATTTGTCTTTCAAACGTAGCATGTCCTAAAAGGGCCAATATTGAATAATATAAAAATGATTGCCCAGTTGCCACTGATATGTGGAAAGCAAAATTCGAACAATTAATGACAGAATTATCTACCAATTATGTAGCATTCAAAATAGTCAATTCTATCATTGGAAGCAGGTTGCAAGGATGAAAGTTCAAGGCATTTCTTGAAGAATCGGAATTTGACTTTAGGGAATTACTATTTCACATTGATGTAAGGTTTAGTTTAAAAAAATATTCTTGGATCGTTTATTTGAAATAAAGAAGTTTATGGCAACAGCTAACAAATCGTATCCTCAATTGGAAGATGATAAATGAGTTTTTGATTTTGCTATTTCCTCTGACAACAAGAGAATTAAAAGAGTTAAATTTTTGACTTCAAGGAAAAAACAAAATAGTGACTCATTGACTGAAATAGTTAACACCGTAAATTCATTTAAGGTCAAACTTTTTATCCGAGGACCACAATTGAGGAGAGGGGATTTAAAACTATTTGAAAATTTGGCATCTGAAACAAAAGATAGAAACTCATCTATGTATGATCAATATGAGAGATAAGATAGCTCTGTTTCGAAATGATTTTGTTAGGAGCTTTAAATCTATTTCAGGATTAGAGGATATCATAGTTTTTATGTTATTCCCAATCAATAATGAAATACAAATAGAAGAAATATCAATAAAAGTATAACAATTTTTGGATGTGGACCAAATACTGATTGAGGACGAAATCCTTAAATTAAGATGCGATATATGTTTGTAATCACGAGCTTCTTTACAATGTAATTTGTGGAATTTTCGCATGATTTACAAAAATATAATTTCGCAATATGCTATCCTTTATATACTTTCCCATTGTTTTAAAGAAATTCTCGAAACATTTCTTTGGTGAATTTATATTTTGTTAAACTTGATGTTTTTCTTCAATTTGGTTATCAAATTCAGGTTTATATGTTTCTGCAGAAAGGAATAAGGAATCATTAGATCAAAGGTTCTTAAGAATTCTCAGTACCACCAGAGTTACAAAACGTAGACGAAGATCAACATTTCATAGTCTAGCTGAAATAATATAGTATTCAAAAAAGATTGGTAAAAATACTAAACATATCATACAAAGTTGGTTTTAGAATATTGAGAATTATTTTTTCTTACAACAATCCTTGTCCACAATGTTTAAACGTTTTCTAAGCCGCCCATGCCTGATCAATAAATTATATTCATGAGTTAATTTGCTAACCCTAATAGCTAATAACTTTAGAATACTGAAAATCGCATTAAGGCGCGACGCGGTTTATTGTAGTGTTGTGCCTATTTCTACTTGTTTGAGATCGTTGTTGCAACGGGCAAGCGCAACGCATGTAGCATGCTGCGAACGAACAATGCGTATGCTTGGAGTGCGTCTCCCCAATTTTTTGGCTTTACGCCATCGTCACATCGGCAGTGTTTGTGCATTTATATGGCGCTAGGGAAGTAATTATTATTTTGAATAATAGTGCTAAGTCTGTTAGTTAACTGTAATAATGAAACAATTCATACGTTTAACTGTATTAGTAATTGTACCAATACCCTCTATGCTAAATATGGTCTAGTCCAGCCATACTCAACCTACGACCCGCCAAACTTTTATGTGCGATCCGAAACACTATTAATAGGAATGTGCTTTTTAAAAATATGGGAATGGATGACCTAAAAAAAGATCATCACCCAAAAAAAAAAATAGAAGGAAATGAGGCTAGATTCTAACATCATTTACATTTCTTGCTCACCAAAAATGTTGCGGCCCGAAGGAAAAAAAGGTTGAGTATAGCTGGTCTAGTCATAAAAATGTCATATGTCGTAGATCTAAACCCGGCATTCAACTAACACTTAATTATCCGGAATTTTAATATTTAGATTTTTTTGCAGAAGTTTGTTTTAAATAGTATTCTAACTAAGAAGTCATGAAAACAATTTTCTTGCGAAAAAAATTCTGAAGAAAACGTCCGAATATGTAGCGAAATAACTAATGGTGATTGGACCACGATAATGCACCGCAACCGTTATGATTCCGCAACCACTAGTATCATCCAACATGGTATCCTGCTATTTTTTCTCTTCCCGAAAATAAAAAAAAATCCATTTCGAAAATTGAAAAGCCATTTCGCTGGAAGAAGTGTATTATGTCTGATAGGGATTACTTTGGAGGGAAAAATGTTAACATTGAGGAACGAATAAAGATTATTGGTGAAGAATGATAATTCCGCGTAATATTTGATTATACGTCGTACTACAATCATATAAGAAACATGTCATAATTACTCTAAAAAATGGCTTTTAAAACAAAATGTCTTCATATACTTAGATACTGGGGTCTGAATGCTTAGTGTTCAAAAGGGTAGTCGTAAATTACAATTTTGGCTCGTAACAAGATGCTAGTCAAGTTACTGTGGAGCCTACCGTTAGATTGATGTGAGCTGAGTGAAACACACCTATCGAACTAACTAGAAAATAAATACTCTTTGCTTTATTAGAATCGTAGTTTCTTTTAATTATAAGCATATGGTTCAAATAACGATTGTTTTATTTTTATAAATGATTGCTTAGAAAAATGCATTTTATAGGTTCAATAATTATAATTTCATCTAAATGAAAATCAAATTAATTAAATATATCAAACAATAAATATTAAGATAATATTTCACTGTCCATGACTTGGACATACTGCCGGGCAGCATCCAGTGGTTGTAGTTCGATCGTCAATAGTCCAACCAATGAGCCAAGGAAGATCCAAACGATGTTTAACTATGACTCATGCGTCTTCACGTATTGCCAGATAGATTTTTGAAACCTTCGAGGTAGTGTTCCTCTTCTTTACTTCTTACGTAGATGAGATCATCTCCTATGATATCTGTCGCTTCTTTCGGACCGATGTCAGGTTGACTGCATACCTGTAGCTCAAATTGATTTACTACTGGAATGTTTACCTTGTGCTGAGGACGGATTATAGTTGTCGGCGTATGTGCCTGACATCCCTCCTCAATTGTTATGATGCCTGTATCACGTATCCAAATCTGCTCTCGTCTCCACCACATATTACGGAAATCACTCTGTAAGACGATTTGACTTTTTCTGCTAAAATGAATCTGTGTAAAACCCTGCTGGCAAGTAAATTAACTGCAAAGTTTACTGCAATTTCATTACTTTATCATTCTGTAAGTTTACTGTATCATTCTATGTAGATATATCAAATGTGTTTTGATTGTTACTGTATTGGAATAAATCAAGTCAACTTATTGTCACTACATTTTGACAAGGTTCAACTAACATTGGAAGTATTGCATAAATATTTTTCTAAATACTGCAAAATAATTGCACATTGTACATTCAATATTGGAGTTAACGATACACGATACATTCTAAACCTATGTAAGTTTCTTTGTATTATTTTAACGCATGAAGTGCATGAATTATTCAAAGGTATTGCCAATTCCCTAACATATATAATTCCTTCTGGGTTCGGAAATAACCAAGACGGGGTATTTAAAAGAGTCATATATTATGAGGCGCATGTATAAAATTAGACTTTAATTTACTGAATGAGTAGCGAATTATGTTTGAAATTTTTTTGTTAACCTTTGTTTTTCCAGTTCAATAGCTTATGTGCAATTATATTGGAGTGCCGGGCCCGCTCATTCTGCTATGTGCCAGACATGATGGGTTTTGTCCAGCCTGTTTAAGCTTACATTATCTCTGATAGTTTCTGAATTTCTGGATTTGGATGCGACGCTAATCATTCAATTAGTTGATCTCTTCTTTCTTTGGCTAGTTCGAGAATAGGTGGTGCTTTGAGCCCTTCTTTTATTTCCGAATTTCTTATATACCAGGGCATATCTAGTACTTTTCTTAGAAGTTTGTTATGGTTTATTAAGACCATTTCCTTTGCCTTGTCCGAACTTCTCGTCCAAAGCTCACAACCGTACAGTAATTGTGACCTTAACACACAATTCATAATTTTTGACCTTGCTTTTATTGTCATGCTGGAGTCGAACTTCAATATTGAATATAACTTATTTGCTGTTTTTGTGGCCACTGGTGATCTACGTTTGATGTGAGATGTGACATTTTGTTTTACCAAATCTTACTATTTCAGTTTTCGACGAGTTGATTTTTATTTTCCATATATTGCAAAACACAGAAATGGTCTTTACGGCTCATTCTATTCTTTTCCTTACAACCAATGGATTTCTGTCGTAAGAAACTATGGCTGTATCATCGGAATTTTGGTTTATTTTAGCTCTTGGAGTTTAGGCATATTACTTATATAAATATTAAACAGCACCGGGGATAGCGGTGACCCTTGAGGTAGGCCTTCGCTAGCTGTTCTTTTTGTCGATAGTTGGTATCCTAATTTAACATGAAATGATCTTTTATTGAGGAAATCTGGAATGATTTTGATCAATTCTATTGGGAATTGAAGAGCTGACATTTTGAAGACTACCCCGTCTCTCCACACACGATCGTAGGCCTTTTCAATGTTTGAGAACGCTGCTGTTGCTGCAAATAGTTTCTTTAGTGCCCTGTGTATTAAAGCCCCCAAATGTGCTGCTTGTTCTATTACCGCTAACTTTGGCCTAAGCCCTAGTTAAGGCCTTTCGGTAGAATGATGTCTTTGTATTCTAGGAATATTGTATGTTTTAGTCGAAACTTTGCTTGGTTCACAGCCTGTTCTATTATATTCAAAGTGGAATTCTTGTTGGTAAATTGGTTTTCGAGATGGTTTGCATAATATTCGGCTTTGTCTTTGTCCTCGTACACCAACTGGCCTTTTTTGCAATCAACGGAACATACTCCAGTGTGTTCTTTTTTAGTCTTTTTAAGAAATGTCAGAGATTTTTGTCTCCGTCTTTCTCAGACAGTTTTTCATTCGTTTCGTTTCTTGTGTAACATATCTTGTGTAACATATTAATTTTTGTTATGTCTTCTTAAATTTGGCGTTGTCATAAGGATGTCTTCACTGGGGTATTTTTTCACTAATTTATTTTTTCTTACAATCATCTGCTTTTCTTCTCTATTTAAACCCAATCATTCTCCATGTCAACTGCTTATGCACTAACCTTAAGCTTTTCTTGTACAGATTTTATTAGGTGCTCTACTTTTTGTTCCTCCCTGCTTTGGATATTTTTCAATATGGATCCGAAACTGCTCATTTCATAAGCGTAGGCTGAACCGTTTTTCTTGGTTGGTGCACGCTTTGCATACATGTTGAAATTTTTCACCTCCATATACACTGGGAGGTGATCTGACGACAGATTGTAGTGAACTTTTGTTTCCTTCAGTTATTCAATTTAATGAACCAGAATAATGTCAATCTCTTTGATTGACTTTGGGTGGCAGAGATATTGGTTCACTGTACCAAATATTCCCAAGCGTCTTGTGTTTCTCCAAAATTTAAATATTTCCTATTTAGTTTGCTATTTATAAGTCCCAACAGCTACAGTTTTTCCATGTTTGATTATTTCTTCAAAATATTCATCAACTGGTTTTGTTGTGGTCCTTAAGTAAAGCGTGGCAAATCTTATCGTTTCACCTCCAATGCTTGTTTTCACTGCTACTACTTCAATATTGGGTGGGTTTATGTCTACTTCACAGCAGCAATATTTTTTGCATATGATAATTGCTACTTCTCCTCCATTACTAGTTTCTCTATATTTTCTGTAGATGCTGAATCCAAAATTAGATGAAAATTCTAAAAATCCAAATAAATGAAAATTCTAAGTTTCCTGCCAAATTCCCTTTTAGAATCAGATTAATTTTGGGTAATCTCACTAAATATATAATTGCTCACAAAACTATAAGATTTCTTAGCTCTCTAAATTAATATATAAGGCCACATAAAATATAAACGCAACACGGCATCCAAAACACGTGTTTGCGTAAGCATTATAAGTAACTTAGTAAGCCTTTACATGTCTCATTAAATTTAATTTTTTGATATATGGAGGCAAACTTACGTCTAACAAGTATTTTTCCGGTGTTGTTAAAATCTTAGATTAAATCACTAAATTGCTGATGAGAAATCATCTGAGAAGATTTTATATTTTGACTGAACTTTAATCTAAATTTAGGTAGTACTTTGTCGTGGCTACATAATTATCTCATTATGCGAATTCAAAGTTAAACTGGTTGCACAGTGGCTTAGCAGAGTTTGATGGTATCAGGTACGGAGTTTAAACTTGTTACCCCCACGTTCACCAAAATACGAAATGAAATTTATTGAGAAAGAAATTCAACCACAAACTCTAAGAATCTTAAGGAAGTCCAACCCAGAATCCTAAGGAATCTTAAGAAAGTTCAACCAAGAAAATTAGGCGTGAAATTTTTGCAAAAAGCTCATCATAATCTTCAGCCAAACTTGTACAACTTGGGAAGTTCAGTGTTCGAGGTTTCGTCCAAATTGCTGGGCTCTGAGACTATAAACTGTTCTGATATACATTTCATATTTTCACAACGTGCATTGCTTTCTTGTTAAAATCCGTTAGTGCACTCTAACATTAATCTTTTCAGTCCTTGGAGTGAAAGTCAGCAGCTCATTTGCAGCCTTCTCTCCGCGCCTATTTTTTCCTCCTGATAGTTTTTCTTTTTACTACAGGAATGCCCATCTTTCCACGTACGTCTTTTGAAAATTGCAGTGCTTCTTTAACAAGGTAATTTCTTTGTTACTTTATTATGTGAGGATTTTATATTTCTTATCTTGATAACAAGCTTCTCGAAGCTCATTTTAAGAATCTGCAAATACTTTTGAACGTGGTTGACTTTTGCTAAGACATTATTCCATAGATACGCATCTTCTTAAAAAGGCTAAAAACAGACTTAACAATCTTCGTAGTGAGCAGCACTGAGCAGTCCATCATGTTTCAGAGCAGTCCAAGTCGCTTAATTGTAAATTCAATATTTTTCAGAAAGATCGGTTATTGGGGCGTAGAATCTGAGAAAAAGACGTGCAGGCTTTCTTAGCTTTCAACAGAAAGTCAGACGGTTGCAAAAGAGTGAGAGAGTTAGTTTGTACAGGGTGGACACAATGCTTTAGGATTCAATTCACAACTCCTTGTTTGAACTTCTAAATGAACTCCTGCCTAGAAACATTTTCATATCCTTATCCTCGGCACATTGTTATATCTAGATAATCCCATTCAATAACCTTCAAAATATCTTCCGTTATATCAACGACTTTTTTCCAGTTAGTTGAAAACTCCTAGAAATGAGTCCTTTATGTAACGAATGATTTTATTCATTTGATCTATGGGCGAGATGTGAGGCGTGTCGTCAAAGATGATAGGTACTAAAATATTTTACACTTATAATATCAGTCGAAATCTTTTCTTATTTCGTACACGTTCACGTATGATAGGTATTAGACTTTACTTTATTGTAGTATTGTCGGACAATACCTACCTACCCCACTATCTAAAATGTTTCGCGTTGACTATGTTATTATGATATTCGGGTTCAAAATATTATCTTGTTACGCATAATGACTTGGGGTGATGATATTTGTGGCAGGGGATGAAATGAGTCACCAGGCCCGGTTGTTTATTTAAACTAGGGCTACACTATGGGCCAGCGACGCCCAGCAAAATTTGACAAACATCGCATCCCACTTTGGCACGCCCTCTTGGATTGCAGGCTGCGGAATCACAGTTTGTCCACACCATGGACAAGGCTGGCCAAGTAATTCATTGGCAAATATTTAGAATCTGTACACGTCGGAATCAGATTATTATTTTTTAATGGTAAAAAAGTTGTTTATTTCTTTTCCTGTTACTTAATATAATTATATTAATAATTATTTAGCATAATTATTAATAAATCATGGAAGAAGCTGATTCTTATTACCATCATAATAATATTATAAATGATAATGTGTGGCTTTAATTACAGCAGCGTCCACAATCATAAATGTTGCACCTTATTATTTGCTTAAAACAGTTCTTTTTCTTTCACTTCTTCTTTTTCTTCTTTGAAACATTATAAAAAATTAAAAATTCACGGGAAAACAAAATAAATGTGAAAATTATAACAGTATACTTGTGTAACCTATCTTCTAGACAGGGCCAGTGTGTAGCCATTTGCGCAAAGATACTTGTCAAATCTGGCGGCTCCTTTGATTTGGTCTGGAAGCTGGTCAATATTTGTCGGCCACCTCGACAAATATCCCAGCATCGGCCAGTATCAAATATTTGGTGATATTTGTCAATGGTGCAGCGACCATACCATTTGGCAATGATCAACCAGAGCCCGTACTTGGCCAGTCTGGGCTATAGTGCAGCCCTAGCTTTAACTGAGCACTGCTACAGTTGAAAAGCAACGTGATAGGATAGGAGGTATTCTGTCTTGGATCTATTGCTTTTTACAATTTTTTGACTATTGCTTTGTTTAAGTAAATAAAATGAGACAATAATCACTTTTTATTCTTTGATTAAAGCATCTTCTTTAATTTTACGTTCATTTGACAAATACCTTTTATAGTCAATATTAGATGATAACCCGTCGTAAAACGACTGTCCATTACCAGGTCATATTTTATTTACCCAAATGAGTTGGGTTATTTGACCCCTACCGGCGTTTTTCGAAATTCACACAGAGTAAAGTAGAAAATTAACTTATATAATATAATCTAACATAATAAAATAAATGAAATGCACGCCGCTGCTAGTATGGAATATAAACTAAACGTAATTCATGTTTCTTTTAATGCAGCATTCGTACGCACTACAAAAGTACTAACTATCTCACTCGCACATAAATGCTTGATATAATAAGTATTCTAGACACTCAAAAGCGTTCTAGACCCAAACAATATGACGGACGGACGGACGGACAAAGTTAGACGTTTATATATATAAGTATGGACAAGATATTTTGAATAAAACTATTCATGTTCTTTTATTTGTCTCTAGTTTTTAAACAAAATTACTTCAATTATTAAGTTATTGCCAAATAGCATCCTAAGAAAGGATAAAATATAATAAAATCTTAAAAAGTTTTTAATTTAAAGAATGATACTAAAAATATTATAAAATATTAATGAAATAAAACTCTTCGGATTTTGGACACTGTCCGTTTATTATGTTAAATTACATCAGTCGACGTTTCAACCCCTCTTCGAGGTCATCTTCAGGACTAAAAACCAACAATTATGTTAAACTTTAAACTATGTTACAGTTATTGTGACATAAAATCTGTGGTAAAACTGAGTATTTTTTTTTAAACTGGCATAATTTTTTGCAAGATCAAGTAGATAGCAGATAAGGTTTGGTGATCATTGTGATCTATTATGTCTGCAAAGTTTTTTCAACCATAATGGGGTAAAAGATATAACTGCACCAATGAAGAATGCATAGGTTTCTTTGATCAATATTGTAAATAAAGGGGAAAAAAGAAATTGATAATGGCTATACAATAAAAAATTAAAAAAAGGTCCACAGTTTCTTAATTTTCACTTTGTAACAATTTACAACAGATTTTACAACAGTCTTTTGAAAGTCAGTTTTAGCACAGATTTTATAAATCACAGTAACTGTAACAACGTTTAAAGTTTAACATAATTGTTGATTTTTAGACCCGAAGATGACCACGAAAAGGGGTCGAAACGTCGACTGATGTAATAAACGCAGAGTGTCCAAAGTCCGAAGAGTTTTAGTTCGTTAGTAACTACTACGTTGGACGTGATATTTCATCTATTAAGTATAAAAGATATTATGCTGTAAATATATTTTTTTAATTTCTACTAAATTATACTTAATTTTTCCTAAATAGAAAAGTATTGAAAATAATACACGCGACAATTTTTAAGCACTTTTACCAACTACTTTATTAGCTTTCCAGGTATGTCTATTGTAGTGGCGTAGC
>WYDF02298091.1:0-15766 GCA_009867245.2 Adranes taylori
AGTGATTAAGTTATTAATCCTTTGCATTAACAAAACCAATTTATTTTTGCCGTTTAACAGCTGTTTAAATTATTTACGTAAGTTACTTCAACGGCGCTGAAGTAACTTACCATTTAGCTAAACACTTCAGTGTATTACAGAAAGGGAGAACTTTGTTGTCAATAAAAATTATAATTGTACACGCTCGTTTCAGTTATGTATCCATAGATAACTCGACGCGTACGAAACAGTTTTAAAAGCAAAACATTGTATGTACATAAATATTGTATCTATCCATCTCCTGGATTGAATTCGGTTTAACTCCTTTATTTATATAAAACGGTATTAAATAATGCAGTAATTTAGTTGTTTATTTAATGTTGACAGGATTTTATTAACTCATTAATATTAGTAATTTTTTTTTAATTCCATTAATAAATTAAATAAATAAATAAATTATGATAATAAATCACATTTGTATATTTTTATGATTATAATATTAATTGAGCAGTATTCTAATATTTTATGTTTAATTTATTTTTATTTGAAATATTAAGAAAGACATGTCTATTGTTCTGTGATACCTTCGTTATGCTATATTTTTTTTTCTACAGGTAGCTTGTGGTAGCCGTGACGCTCAAACTTTAGCTTTGAGCGATGATGGTATGGTCTATTCATGGGGTGATGGTGATTTTGGAAAATTGGGTCGTGGCGGCTCGGAAGGTTGCAATATTCCACACAACATTGAAAAATTGAATAGTCTGAGCGTTATACAAATTGAATGTGGAGCTCAGTTCTCTTTAGCTTTAACACGTAATGGTGAAGTTTGGACATGGGGTAAAGGAGATTATTATAGGTATGTTAGATAATGTAAATAGCAAATTTTTAAAATACTAAGATATGAAAGTAGAAAAAAAGTAGTAAACAGTTTCGCTTCAGTAAACAATTTCCTACTCACTTAGTGGCAGTTATGAAGGGAGGGGGCGGGGGCTCATTGGCCATATCTAACCCATAGTAGTTATAATTCGCTAATATTTAATTGTAAATATGTAATATTTCTAAAAATATTATATATAGTCGAACATCTAGATGCCCTCGTTACCTTTCTAGCTTATATAACATTGGAAAATCTGGATGCCCCTCTCCTCCCTTTTCTATACGATAATATGACCGTCCCTGAGTCCTGTAATCAATGTTTAGGTACGATTCTGTTACCAGATTTTCTTTTTAATAATCTATCCATATTCAAACATATTTTTATAATAAAAAGGCGAACAGAAAGTTATTATTCTAATTATAACATATGTAAATTTATAATATAGATTGGGACATGGTGGAGATCAGCATATCAGAAAACCAACAGCTATAGAATTATTTAGAGATAAGAAAATAGTTCATGTCGCTGTCGGTGCGTTACATTGTCTTGCTGTTACTGATATTGGGCAAGTTTATGCATGGGGCGACAACGATCATGGTCAACAGGTAAAGAACAATTTAACATATTCAGAAGTTCTTCACACGTTCGAATGGAGACTTTGGAGAGAAATTCATTGTAGAACGTGCAACAGAGCCCAAAGAAATCAATAAATTTACTTAAAATGTATTAGTATTATTGGCCAACTTTAGATTCAGAATCAAACGGGTTTATTGGCGAAGGTTGTTAAGAGGAATCTCTCACTCAAAACGATCTAGATTTCTAAGGCATTTTAAGAGAAACTACCCACGCTCGATGCGACTCGCTACTGACTTATCTATATGTTTGATGATTCAAAAATAAACGGTTTGCTTGTTGTGCATTGTTGTCAATGCGTCTGTTTTAACATTAGAATACATATTTAAAACATATATAATACATGGTTAAAATATTCGAATACATGATTAAAACATGTATCATATATGTTTGTATTATGACTAAAGTATATGTTTTGCACTTTGGTAAGGTGACCAATCGTTCTCCTTTAGGGAGTACAGTCCTTCTTTTGCAAGTTCTGTCTACCCTCGAAAAATATCCTCCACATCTCGAAATTTGAACATTACAGTGTAAATCGGAACAGGTATTGAATCTTGTATTGAGTTTTTAGCTAAAGAAATGCCAAACATTAAAATAGACCATAATTGTCTCTTTGAAGTAATTAAAACACTGCATGTATACTTGAATGCTGAAAAATTAATACAATGAGAAAATAAACACGTTGAAATTGAAAGCTGTTAAAAAGCTTTTCTAATGATTTTTGGACAAATGTTTTCATTATGCATTTATCATATTATAGTGTATTATCGTAGCAATAAATAAATGCTTTTATTTGCGATATTATTTTCTTTACTATTTATGTCCTCCAGTGGTGTGTTCACCATGGAAGTCAGGAAAGCACAGCTTCTCTTACGTACACTAAATACAGCGTATAAATAAATTAATATTACACTGAAGTAAAACTTTTTTCTAAGTTTCAGAAAATTACAAATATAATATTATATATTATCTTATTGATCCAAATACGTATAATTATATTCAATATTTTTCAATACTAATCGAAGCTCGAATCTGATTTGAACTATCCGCTTGCGCATAATACATATGACGAAACAACAAAATATAACATGCGAAATAACTCGAAACGCATTGTAGTTACGAAGTTATAGCTTGTCGCCATTATAGTGTTTTATATACGGAGATCGCTAATAAACGCGTGTCGAGGAATTTGATTAATAAAATAAATACTATTTTCCGGTAGAATAAAAAAATAAATGAACCTGAAATAAGTGATGTATTAACATATTGAACAAAAAATTCAAGAAAGTTCTTCATTTCGAACCGAGTGGTGAACTGTTGGAACACGCTTCCAAACGGTGTAGTATATGCTAGTGGTGAATGTGTAGCCGAGTGTAGCCGACTTATTAAAAATAAGCTGCTTCTGTTATGGTTCTTTATAATAATAATATAAACAATACACATGTCGCATCAATACAAAAATCTTTCGTGTTACGTATAATTTCGTTTCAAAATCTAACTAAAAATAGTTTTGTGTTAGCTGTAATCTCATAGCGTACGCAGCATACAAATTAAACTTTTGAAATGCTGATCACTTCACTATTTAAGAATCCACAAAATAATAGAAGATAATAGCACTGAAACAGTTGAATCGTTAAAGCGATTAACTTTCACTCCAGGGTTCGATCTTTGCTGGCGAGTTGGGTTTTTTTGATTTCTATTTTTTTGGTATCTTTAAATTTTCTTTTCAAACTTATTCTTGAAAAACAAAATTTTCTTTTTAAATAATTTATGGGTAGGCAAATTCATGGGTACAGCGCATTAGGGCTAGGTTAGGAAATTATGAAAATCCTTTAAAGATTGCGGACTAGATCATGTTTGTCCTGAAATTCTTAAATTATGCGAATTGACACTTACTATTTATCCCCGCCACAAATGCATCTAAATAACGTTTCTTTTCCGTGCTTAAACGAGTGAATTGTTTTGTTAGGAATATGGTGAGAGAATATCTTAGTTATAGGGTTGCGTAGCGATCTCCTCATACCTTTTAGGTACTGGATCGTTTATTACTTAGAAATATGTGATTAGTTTTAATACTTACTTTAATTTATCTACTTCAGAATAAAGTTATAGTTTTTTTATTGAGTCAGAATATGCGAGAATATAATCCCTAGTCTCTCACCCAAGTTTAAAATAAAACACAAGACTTTGACATTGCTAACGTTATGCATACTTTTCAGGTTTAATCAGGCTTATTAAGGATAACGCGCAACCCTTAACAATAGCAGATCGCCTTTTATAGTTCAAACTAATTAAATGAAATAGTTGTTTAAACTTAATAAAATGTATTGTAAGTGATTTAAGAAATACATACATGCAATTAAATTAAATATTCGTTCAGTTAAATAAATAGCGCCATGCAAAATAATAAACTAAAAGTGTTAATCATGTTCAAATACTTCGTACAAATAAAACATTCGAAAGGGCGATTATTAATTTCAACTAGATTCCAAATTAATTATAATATAAATGTACGTACATTAGCTATCGTTGTACCATCACAAATTTTAATAAGTATTTTTATATTTACGCACAGTGATCTCATTTCTCATGTAAAATTAATTGAAGACTTCATATTAAAAATAATCTATTTAATTTATTCCAGACTACTGTATAGTGCAAGGCCTCATGCCCAATTTTATTTCCGATACTAAATTCAACACGTTAATCATGATTTTATTTGAATTAAGTGTAATTTAATCTGAATTAATTCATAATTATATTTTCAAGACAATCAATAATTATTTCTACATTTCGATTGTAAAACTCATTGACTTTGTAGATGCAAAAGAAACTAGACTTATGACTCTTCATTTTAAGTAAAGTAAGACTTTCTTATGGTTGTAAAAAAATGTCTTTTTGCAACAAAAAACTTTTGTTTGCGGCTTTATTGTACTCCCCAGCTTCCGCTTTTGTGAGATTCTAGCCACGCCACTGATGTCCTCCTTTTTATTGTCCAAAGTTGGTCATCTTAGCTTTGTATATGATTTATTTGTTTAAAGTTTTCTCATGTAGTTTGTGGGCACGACTTTTGAAAGGCAAATTTTGCTTGTCATTTTGATTGCGTGCGTCCTGTACTTTAAAAATGTTCAACCCATTGCGTTATTAACGCACTGTCGCACAGTCCTGCACTGTCGATATAGAAATATTGAATTGTTTACCAAGTTCTTCTTTTTCTAGGTATTTGGATCTGTTTCTTTTGACGCGATTTAGACTCCAAAGTTACTGTTACAAAGACATCACAATAATAAAAAGCTATTAGTCAAAACAAACCCTGATGATCCAAATTAGAAATTTCTATTTAAATTACTTTTGAGATACTCTGCATACTCAGTCTTAGCACAATATAATTTTGTAATTCTTTATAAATATGTTAATTAATGCAATGAATTAAATGTATTAATGAATTGATATAACCATGTTGTCAATTTGGCGCCCGCCCTTTGTAGATATATCGCGGGGCATTTCCCTTCATACTATATTTGAGTTTCCTTTTAATCGTCTATTTTATTTTAGACGATTTTTGTAAAAATAAATCATTTCTTTCCACTTGTCAATGAATTCCTGTGTGGCTGAGTCTTCCTAAACGATTGAGGCCTCAAACAGGGAATGGTGTAGCATGCCATTGTAAGCGCACATAAATTTTTTCTAAACTTGTTAAATGGTAAGGTTTAAATATATTGAATATATTAGAAGATGAGTATATAATACTACTTTTTATTTCAAATAATAGGTACCTAATACCGACAAGGAATAATTTATAATTGCATCAGATGTCTTTAAAAAATGACTAGTTCAATATGTATGGAACGATTTCACTTATTATTATAAGGGATCATCAGCACCTTTTTTATTAGGAGCGTCACAATATTTTGAAATACACGGGTCTGCACACTATGCCACTAACCGGCTGTTTGTAGAAATGAAAACTCGTGTTATGAATTAATAATTCATCACACATAATGGTGTGTTTACACCGCCATTATGATTGGCTTAGATAATCTCGGAAATTAATGTTTTTAATTATTATAAATTCTTGATATTAGCATTACAGTACCCTAAGTGAGAAGTAGAGAACATAAAGCATCATTGAACCATCTCAACAATCGAGATATTAAAACAACGATGACAGACTTAACAATCAAGTCATTAATATCCCTATCCACGATACCCTTTCTAGTACATGCAAACGCTGCACACGCAACAATTTATAAATTATTATAAATTGTTGTTATCGGCATTACAGCACATTACAGATGAGAATTATGTATGCAGCGTTTGCATGTACTAGAAAGAGTATCATTTAGGTGATGAGGTATATTAGGTACATTGAACCTTGTTAATAATTTTGAAGAACAATATTTTTCAAAATTGATAAAAACGTAAAGACAGAAACGTGGTGGAACAAAGGCGTGTTTTCCTCTTAACTTTGTGAAGAGCATTGCATAAAGGCAACATACACAATGATTATGATTATGTATAACAATGACAATGATAACAATGATGTATAACAATGACAAGCAAGGCTTAAATGTATTACCAATTTGTTCTCTTAAGAATATGAAAGATACAGTTTTTATAAGGCTTTTTGCTTCATATTTCTTTCAGTACTATGTTCTTTAATTTTATATTTTTTAATTTTTTAATTCTCATTTTAGTTTGTTAAATGTATAATTTTGTAGGGTAATGGCACAACGACTGTAAATCGTAAACCAATGCTTGTCCAAGGACTTGACGACGTATTTGTTAATCGTGTCGCTTGTGGTAGTTCGCATTCAATTGCTTGGTGTCAACCACATTCCCAAACAGTATTAAAACAAGATCCAGTGATATTTTCAGCCGCTAAAGATCCTCTGGGCGCATCTCTTTTAAATATGAATGCAGATGAACATATCTTGAGTTCTTCATCATCAATTTCCACTACTACAACGAATTGTGTAACTAAAACTGCAATGCCATCTTTCAATTCAAGTAAAGAAGTTACGTTAAGTAAAATAACCATGTCATTGGAAAGTGATACAGCGAAACAACAGGCGTTACAACACGTACTAAATGCTCTACACGTTCAACAATTAAGACAGGTTCGTTTTAATAAAATTAAAAACATTTTTATGAAACATTAATATATATTATTTTTTGTAGGCGATTGTGAAAGCTTTATCTAGTCATATAACTTGTACATCATCATCTTCTAATAGTGTTGACAATGTAACTGCTACGAATAATACCAATAGCAATTTTGCACTACCTAACTTCCAATCTCATACGAATAGTTTTGGTGAAGCAACTACACCATCGCAAGAGAATAATGTTGATTTCACACCGGATAGTCAAAATCAGCAAAGTATTAGCACTAATCCTAACGTTCACGGAGATTCTAATATCACCGAGGTAATAACATTTAATATATATAAAGAGGTGAGTGACACGATGTGTGACCAAATTTCATCTCATATCTGGCTATCCACTTGATTAAACTTAACCCTTATTTTGACAGTCTGCTTTTCAACACCTTCTATCCTTGTTAACACCTATCCAGATATTGTAAAATTCATTCTTATCCTATATCTTTATATTGTATCTAGGTGATTGCTATTGGTGGTGGTGAAGCCCCCGTATCAATGTCCGAATATGTTGGCATCAATGCGGTTGTAGCAACTGCCGCGACTACTGCAACTTCCGCTATGACATCATCATCAATAACGTCAGGTGCTGACCGTGTAACTGAACTCATTCCATACGAGACGAACGATTTCAACGAAGAGAACAATGAGATGACTGATGAAGATGATTATGATAACGATAATGAGGATGATTATGGGAGGAATGGGGCCGGTATATTACCGGTAAGAAATCATATGCTATTTTATTAAACATTTTCTAAAATGAATATTATTTTCTTTTTTTTTTCTTTCATATACCATATAGGTATGTAATACCTATAGGTATATGAATGATATAGGATTCATATTTTGAGTTTTTTCTATTTCACCTTAGTACGTCTCTTGTATTGAAATTACTGCATCCGTTAATACACAATTCAAAGGGGGGGATTAAGGAACAAGATTTCATATAAATTTTTTTTCTAAAAAATATTTTCTTCCTCAAAAAATTAAAAGGCTCGATTTTTCGGTGTCCGTTTGTATATACGTACGTACGGATGTATGTTCAAGAATTTCTCCTTCCCTATGGGACCGATCAGGATAAAATTTGGTAGACAGGTGTAGACTATGACTTCGCAGAAACTTTTTTTTTCATTCCTTTATAAATGCAATATGACGGACAGGAGTCATTTTTTTTTGTTCAGAAACTTCGTATTCAAACTAGGAGGCTGAAATTTTGCACACATATAGTACGTTGTATTATGCGTCCCATGTTGCCAAATTGTATAGGAAGCGGTGTCGCCACATTTGAGGTTTAAGAAACTTGTTGAAATATCTCCGGAACGATAAAAGATAGGACATTCGAATAAACTTTATTTTATAGGCTACATAAAAGGCCCTTCAACGTTATGTGAAACATTTTCTAAAATCACAATAAATTATATATGCAGGCTGTTTTTTATTTGCAAACTTTGAAGTCGATTTTCTCAGAAACTTAACGAAGGATTTTAATTAATTTTTTTGTGTCGGAAGTGCCTTTAATACTTCAAGCAATTAAGCGAGTTTAAAAAAGTCGCACAACATAGCACCGGAGTAATTTGACCTTGAGAAACCTTTGACCTTTGACGTGGGTCCATTATCGACTTCGATAATGGACCCACGTCCGAAACTCGCGTCACAAAGTAAGTGATATAATATAATAGTGCTTACGACGTTTTTAACATATATATAAATATATATATATATATATATATATATGTAAAAGATGTATGTATGTTACTTATGGGCTTCTAAACCGTTCAACCGATTTCGATTAAATTTTCAGGAAACCTTTAACATAGTATAGCGGGTAATCCTGTGTAGATCGGGAATACCGACGGGTCTGCGTGGCAGTTTGCTACGATGGTGACTGGCTTTCCAGTCAGAACGAAGACTTTGGTAGGCTATTGGGTTGTTTTCTGAATCACGTGGAGTCGGATATTTAGATTGTAGAGATTTTAGACGATCTGTGATCTCGTAGACACTGTTCTGAGGCTCAGCAGAACAGTGTTTACGAGATCAGGGTATTCCTTAAACTCTGTAAACACACGGGAATCACGTGTTATGCTATGTGAAAACTTTAACATAGCATAGTGGGTGATTCAATGAAGTTTGGTGTAGATAGGGAATACGGGAACACGGGAATTAGGGAACACATTTTTAAAATTTTTACACAACATTGCATTCGAGTACGCGCGTGTTTTTATATACTTAAAGCGGGAACAGTGGAACTCGGGATTACGGGAACATATATTCTTGAAACGTTGTTAGGCCATATCCGTGGTCGCGGCAAAGCCTAGGCCGCAGGCCGCGGCAAAAAATATTCAAATTTTTACATAAAGTTGCATTCTAATACGCGTGTGTTTTTATATACTTAGCACGGGAACACAGGAATACGGGATCGCGGAAATAAGGAAAAAAATATTCTTGAAATTTTTACATAAAGTTGCACCCGAATACGCGCGATTTTTTGTACACTTAATACCGGAACATGGGAGTACGTGCACATGGGAATACGGGACAAGGAAACACATATTCTTGAAATTTTGTTAGGTCATATCGCTGATCGCGGAAAAACAGATCAAATAAGGAGAATCAAATCAGTTTAAATCAGATCAAATCAGATCAAAATAGATCAAATCAGAGCAAATCAGATCAAAATAGATCAAAACAGATCAAATCAGAGCAAATCAAATCAATTCAAATCAGTTCAAATCTGATCAAATCAGATCAAATTAAATCAAATCAGATCAACTCACATCAAATCAGATCAAATAATATCAACTTAGTTCAAAAATCAAATTAGATCAAATCAGGTCAAATCAAACCAAAACAGTTCAAATCAGATCAAAACAAATCAAATCGGTTCAAATCAGAGCAAATCAGATCAAAACAGATCAAAACAGATCAAATCAGAGCAAATCAAATCAATTCAAATCAGTTCAAATCTGATCAAATCAGATCAAATTAAATCAAATCAGATCAACTCACATCAAATCAGATCAAATAATATCAACTTAGTTCAAAAATCAAATTAGATCAAATCAGGTCAAATCAAACCAAAACAGTTCAAATCAGATCAAAACAAATCAAATCGGTTCAAATCAGTACAAATCAGATCAAATCAGATGAAATTAGATGAAATCAGTTCAAATCAGATGAAATTAGTTCAAATCAGATCATAATAGTTCAAATCAGATCAAATCAGTTCAAATCAAATCAGTTGAAATCAGATCAAATCAGTTGAAATCAGATCAAATCAGTTCAAATCAAACCAAAACAGTTCAAATCAGATCAAAAAAATCAAATCAGTACAAACCGGATGAAATCAGTTCAAATCAGATCAAATAAGGTCAATTCAGTTCAAATCAGATGACAAATAATATCAAATCAGAACAAATCAAATGAGATCAAATCAGTTCAAATCTGATCAAATCAGATCAACTAAGATCAAATCAGTTCAAATTGGCAAGATGGCCCCGGCGAAAGACGTGTTATATAGTGTTCCTCATAAACTATTGTGTAAGTGTAAACTTGAAGCCAAAAGTGGTCCTTAATGCACAATATCTGAAAGAATAATGTGTCCTTTATGCATTAAAAAATACCAAATTGCTAAAAACCAGCGACATGGAAATGGTATGCTGTAATGAAATTACAAACAATAGTGAAGAATCTGAACGCAAGACAGACCACCAAGCTAAATGCAGGTAGAAATAATTTATTTAAAGATGATAATTACTTCTCACGGCGAAATCATAGAAGAAATGCGAGATAAAATAGAAATGTTAAAACGTACAGTAAAATTACTAGAAACCAACTTGCTAGAGCCATCTAACGCATATAACGAATCGAATATTTCGAAAGAATTTAACAATGAACAGCAACAAATAAATTGAAATGCTAATAACGAATGATTTTATGTTAGAAATAATAATTATGCTGCTTGCAATCCATGTGACGAGCCACAAAAAATAATCACAGAATAACACGTTAATAATAAAAACCTAACAGCTTCTAAATCAACAACAACATATAAACAAGTCAACCAAAATAAAAATAATAGCGAAATAAGATCTTACGCACACGCTGCAAATACATACGCATGCACAACTCAGCCAAAATCATCTATGCAAGAACCTGAAATTCACATAGAAAACACATGCCTAATGAGCACAACAGCTTTAAGCAATAATAAACGCTTTCAGAGAAACATTAACAAAACAATTGCTTTAAGTTAAGGACAAAAAAAGTGACAACAAAGTAAAAGCAGTTGTTAAACGTAGTTCTCTGTATGTGGGAAGATTATCTCCAGATACTGATCTAAATCAGTTAAAAAAAGAGTACTTTGTAGATCAAACAGCTTGAAGTTGAATTGAAATCGCAGTGTATTTAGTGCTTCTTTCAAAATAAGCTACCCGTTCGTACAGTCATAATTTATTTAAAATTGTAAATTCGCCCACTAGAATTATAAATCAAAGTGAAACACTAAGTGATTATATATTCAGCAATATACCTGTCATTTCAAGTAAACTAATTGAGTTAGGCTTCTCCGACCATCTATCTATTGCGGTAAGATTTCAATTCAACGAAATCAACTCGAGCAAGTATATAGCTAAACGATTGTACAATAAAACATCTAAAAATCACTTCTCAGAAAACTTAAGACATGAATCCTGGGAGGCGCTCTACAATGCGAGCGATGTGAATAGTAGGTATCAAATATTTTTTAACAATTCTTATTATTATTTTGAACATTCCCAGTTAAAAACAGTATGATAAATAATCAAGGCAAAAAAAATTTAAGGATAAGCAGGGATCTATCAGATGAACTAAGAAATAGAAACTGCCTACGGAAACAAGTAACTGACCCTAGACTCGAAGAAAAGTATAAAGAACTGAAAGAAGGTTATAAATCACGTTTAAACATCGAAAAGAAAATAGCAAATGACATCTATATTGAATCGGCACCAGCTGCAAGCAAAGCAATATGGAATGTAATCAAACGGGAAACAAAACATAACGTGCGAGAAAATCAAAATATAAAAATATGTAAAGAGAACCATGAAATCTCAGACCCAAAATTATTATGTGAAATTTTTAACGAGCACTTTATTCAGAGTGCATTAGATATCACAAATATACTGTGTACTTTACGAAAAAAACCTTTTCTTATTTCCTGCTGTCGAGAGCGAAATAATAGACATAATTCACGCAACAGCAAATATAACCTCTGCAGGAATTGATAATATCTCATGTAATATATTGAAAGTGGTAAAGACTTATATAGCAAAGCCTTTAGCAAATATTATAAATGAAAGCTTTGTTACTGGCATTTATCCAAATGCTCTTAAAATAGCTCGAGTCGTGACCATATTTAAAAAAGGCGAAACAACCAAATTATAGAACTATAGGCCTATATCCAGCTGACGACACATCCATACTGCTATCAGACACGAATGTCGAAAATGTGACACAGGCAGCAAATACTTGCTGCAATGGATACGATGGAAAATTGGTTATATCTAAATGGATTAAAATTAAATAAGACCAAACAGTTTCTTGTTATCTGATCAAACAGTTTCTTGGTACTTGTTACCTACAGTTTCGTAATATTCACTTGGGTATATCTGATGAAAGCCCCCTAATTAGATTGGAGGGTAAAAGTATAGTGAAGGTCGAAACTGAAAAATTCTTGGGTATTAAAATTCATGAAACTTTAAAATGGCAATATCACATAGATCCCATTTGTAACAAATTAAAAAAATGCAACATTCGCAAAACTGCAAATACGCAATGTTGTCAATCTGGAGACTCTTTATTAATTTTTTACTACGTATCTGTCCAGAGTCAAATACATATGTGCTGATATTCTATGGAATGTCTTCAGACGTTGACAGATTATTAAAATTTTAGAAACGAATAATAAGGAGAATTAGTTTTGCTGACTGGCGAGCGCACTGTCGAACAATATATATAAATTTAGGGATAATGACTGTTATATCATTATATATTTATGTTGGTGTCATGCATGTCTTCAGAAATAGGGGGAGTTACGTACAAAATTATGATGTTAACAAGGGTATCCCTACAAGCCACGGAAAGATCTTAAACACACCAGCTCATAATACAACACTATACATAAAAGATGTACATTATATGTGCATAAAAATATTTAACAAATTACCTCAGATTCTAAGAAACATTAAAGAAAAAATAGCTTTCAAACGAGAGGTTAAACACTATCTTCCTCAAATCCCTTTGTATTCAACCCCATAACTTGCTGAAGACTCGGAATGGTTTCGTTTGGTCTGTGCGTTTGGTTTTCTTCTGGCGTTCAAGGCTTCGGCCTTGAACGCCAGAGTGTTATTTTAGAAATTTGTCAAAAATACGAGTCAAGAGCGATCGTAGATCATGGCAAATCGGACAACGTAGCTGTCCGTACCGTAGGCAAATACTGGGAAAGAGTGAGACAAGAGCGGCCATAGGCCGCGGCAACGCGTATAGCGAAGCTGTCTTCGCCGTAGGCAAGTACGTGAAGTACGTGATTAATGGGTAGGTGAGTTTTAGGTCACGCAAGTTTTTAATTTACCATAAACAGCTATTGTGTAAATTGGTTCAACTTTTGTTTTATGCCAGATATAACAAAACGTAGAACTTCAAGTATATGAAAGATGGGTGGCGATCGCGTCCACGAATTTTTCTTTTTTACGTACATCAAGATTACTATTTTGATAGGAGCAATAATCGAAAGTGAAACACTGCGGGTTATGTTTATTGTTGGCTATGAAAGTAGTATGTGCTTACGGGGCGAAGAGGTCATAATCGTACACCGACGAGCAAAAAATCTAATTAGAAATGCACATTTCGGTGTCTTTTTGCAGTTAGCTATGATTTCTCTCTGTGCAACTGATCAGTCGCACGGTATAGTGTTCTTAGTTTTTATTTCGCTTGTACTAATGTCTTTAGATCCTTTATGTTGTAGTAAAAATTGTAATGTTGATATAAAGTAGCTGAGGATAAAATCAAACTGCAAGAAATGTCAAGAGCGTCAGGCTTTTGTGCGCGGTGTTTCGAGTCTAGCGATGTCACAAAAGACACAACTTCTATATTACTATAGCATGTAAATAAATCTCCGGAAATTATATATCCCCGGCGCCAGGTCAGTTCAACGTGAGATCGCACTTTGGCACCATTCTTTTTCCACGGTTTTCAGTAGACAGTGGAGTAGTCCAGAAGTTCGTGTTCTTGTGAGCAGCTGAAATGTCTCTAAGTGCTTATTAAATGAATCAGCATTAACAATTTACACCACAAGTCTATTGATGATCATAGATAATACAAATGAATACAAAAAGAAAGAAATGAAAATGTCAAAACTTAATATCGCATTAAAGGCGGTTAGCAAATAAACAATACCAATTGTATATTAAACAATACAAATGAATACCATACGCAAAATAAGCGGTGCATGTAGCAGTGCAATTGTGCGGTGTTAACGATAACAAAATCAGCAATACGGGAAGTATGTTCATGTGGTTTAAATGCAACGAGGAAGCGGGAGTTTACTGGAGAAAATGATATGGACGATGGAAATGATAGGAACACTCGAATCCACAATTAGTAATATATATATATATATATTCGCATCATTATTCTATTATTGATTTAGAAAAGATCCAAGTAACATACTTTGTTACAAGCTTATGTGCTGCACAAAAGGTGTAACTTACGCTATTAGCAACTGACCTTGATAATCAAGACCAGGGCCTGGACAAAATGAATCTCCACCCAGAGAGATGACAAATCCTTCCAGAAACCAATTCCAAGAAATTAGAGATGTAAATGTTAGTGAATGAATTGTGAGGAAAAGGGTTTGTGCTACTGGATTCTCTTGTAGAAGATTCACTACATTGCAACAGGTTCACCATTATCGGCATCGAGTTGCAAGACTGACTTTGACCCGAAATCACGAGCATGGATTGATGATGACTGGAGCAAGATACTTTTGAGAACGACCGCGTGTTTCATAGATGACTCGGAATAATGAGGACTAGAGCAGAGTAAGATACGCTCTGATCTAGTCTGGTGAAAGATAAGCTCAAATTTGTGCTGACATCGACTTTCATTTGGCGGTGGGCCTGTTATGGTTTAGAAAGGGATTAGTTCACAATCACACACAGAGTTGGCTTCCATACATATTGGTGTCCAGATCCGGTACACTGCCGAGGTTATAGAAGATAATGCTATGCTTTTATGATCACTATGGGCGAGTTTTTATCCACGATTATACTAGATCTCATGCAGTTAGATGAGTTGTCGGGCGTATATCACAATGAGATCGAAATTAGGTGGTTCGATTGGCCAGCCCTCAGTCCGTAATGGAATCCCATCGAACATGTCTAGGGTGAGTTGGGATGCAATTGAAGGTTTCAAGGTTTGCGCTGATAGAGTTTCTTTCCAAGAATGGTATAACATCGATCAGAATGTGATCATTAACTTGATTCACGATATACCTCATCGACATGAAGCATTCATTAATGCATGAGAAGAGATTTCACGTTATTAGTGATCTTTTTTCTTTTTCATTTTTCGGTTTCATATGGGTTCTATTAAAAAATTGACGAATTTCGTTTATAATATAAATTTATTGCTCTTTCAAAATAAACTCTAAAATCCAACTTGTTTTGATTTAGCCTATATTCTGTTGTACAATGTATTAACTATAAACAAAATCAACAACAGTATTAAAAAAAATCCAAAGGTCTTTTGGCATTTCATAACGAAAACTTTTCCCACTTTAGTTTTTCTCATATGTATATATATAAATACTAGCGGACCCGGCAAACGTTGTTTTGCCCCCCCCCCCCCCCCCCCCCCCCCGGGGCCCCCGGTTTGCCCACGCCGCGCACAGAACCGCCCTCCCCCCCACCGTGACCAGCGAAATGACCCAATAGCCGGGGCTTGCGGCGGTGGCTTTGCCGCGACCAGTGACATGATCTAGTTGCCACGGCTTTGCCTCGGCCAACGGTATTGTTTCATTGCCACGGCTCTGCCGTGGCCAGCGATATGGTTTCATTTCTGCGGTATATTCTAATCCTCC
>WYDF02298102.1:0-15764 GCA_009867245.2 Adranes taylori
CCCCACCCCCTTTCATTCCCCCGCCACACCCCCCCCCCCCCCCAGACAGAGTCTTTCTTAGCACATCCTCTAAATCCGACCCATATATATTAAATAAATTAGCACTCAAAGGACACCCTTGCCTTACTCCCCTTTCAACCCTGAATCATTCAGACACTCCCTCGCCAACCCTCGCTCTTACCCTAATTCGCCCATTCAGCCTCTTTATACTTTCACATACTCTTTCAGATATTCCTACTTCGTCCATCCTCCTCCAAAGTCTCCCCCCGTTCAAGTGTATCAAATTCAGACTTTAAATCGAAAGACGCTAAGTACAGCATCCTCCCTTCACTTACTTCCTTTTTTATCACATACTTTTTCGTCACTATATTATCAGCCGTACTCTTTCCCTTTACGAAACCTGTCTGCGTGTTTTATATCACCCCCTTCCCTTCCGTCTCCTCTAATTTCTACTCCCCCTCTTTCTTCAATACTATCCTTTTCCATTCTTCGTTCTCAGTTCTTATTTCCTTTATTTCTTTCATTATCATACCCATTTGCTCCAAGAATCTCCTTTTCAAACCTTGTCATTTCCTCTCCCATTTCTAAACTTTCCCCTCTCTCCTCAAATTTCTTTAAACTCTCATTACTCCCCAAACTGTTCTTTCTATGCACATATCTGTCCATTATCCCCTCTTGTTCTTTCTTATTAATTGTATTTTGTATTTAGTTGCCTTTCTTATTAAAATTTGTGCGAATTGTTTTAGGAATATTCAAAATCTAAGAAAAGTTGAAGAGATTTCAGCACAATATAAACCGGATATAATTAAGATAAATACAATTTTCAAATTTCAATTTTCATTATTTCAAAATAGCTTAAATTTTCTGTCAGTGCACAACAGCGATGACCTCGCTTATTTACACGCACAAGCATTTTAACTTTTTTTCTCGCACTCTCTCTTAGGTTTTTTGCTTATTGTTTTAACTTACTACTCTAACTAATAGCCACTAAAACAGTTATCCTTCACTTTTTTTATCCACTGTTTTCACATCTGCTGACTCTATCAATACTAATTTTACCAATTTCCAACTTGAGAAACTACCTAATTAAACACATGGGGCCTTCTAAACACGTCTATTTTAAATAATAAAACAAACAAAAAATAGATTTGGTTAGTACTGTCTACGTGCTGTTATTTTATATACGAAAAATTCTACATGAAAAAGTAAGCACCTAATATAATTTAAAGAGCTTATGCAGAAAGCAGGAAAAATATAAAATTCAAAAAAAAAACATCACCGTGTCATGTTTTATTCATACGAGGGTTATTCATTTGGGAGAAATTCAATTTTTATTTAACGAATCCCAAACCGCAGTCGGCCCGTAGAGAAACTCGTAACTACCTTTAACGAAATTTATTTTGTTTTACACAGCTGTGGAGAGATGAAAAAAAGGCACACTATATACACACATTCTTTCTTTCTGCGTGACGATCTTACCAAGGAAAATAAGCGTTACAACAAATGAGTGACTGTTACATTGAAAAGGTAGTTAAAGATACATGAAGTAGCATAGCGAAATGTTATATACATCTAGTTTTATAGAGGCAGTTGGATCTTTGGTTTTAGAGCAAATTTATCCTTACAAAATTTTCATGAAATTTAATTGTTCAGACTTATAAATTTCTTACATTTTCAGTCATATAACGTTATTGTACAGGTAGTTTACGTAATATAATGGAAACTTCGCTTAAGTTAGTTTACTTAATTAAGATGTTGCTATTATTATTATTTATTTATTTTTTCCGCTTTGTAGCGTGCACCTCCAAAGAATCTCAACTTCAGCACCTTCAAAAAGACGACGTCATACACGAGATTCTTCTTTGGGCAGATGTCACGTAACGACTCTCTAAACAATAGAGTAAGTCCTTACGTCATAGTCGGGTCGTGTGACCGAAGTAAACTTAAAGTGCCTAGGATTACAGCCTTTTGCATCTGACTTGCTACTTATTCAACTTTGGCCTCGCAAGTCGGTAAGGTCTCAATATTTTATTAGATGATGGTCCTTTTTGTACAGGAATACTGTCCGTCCTTCTGTAAGCCACGGTGGAATAGGCTTTTCTCCGTTGAAATGCGATGTGAATTCTCTGGCCAGATGTACGTATGTGTGTGCAAGTAAGCTTTTTCCACCAAAAATTCGTAATAGTGTCTGGCCCAGGTGCGGTGAAGTTTAATTTTGCTTTTCAAAGCTCTTTGTATCTCATCAACTGTTATAGGCGGACAATTTTTTTTGAGCCTGATTTGGAGCATGACGTTCATAAAAGGAATTAAGCAACGTCATCGCCGGAGTCTCTACATGGCATGGTACCGTGTGTTTATATAGGTATCTCCAAATGCTTCAACCTCTTCGGCAGAGGGTGGGCGTCCTAAATTTCCCATCTCTTGTTTCTGAAATAGCTTGGAGGGACGGAAGGTAAAGTTGTTACTAATGAACTTTACTTTACGACAGAGTTTCCTTTTGACTTGAAGTTGGCAATTGCACTCGAAGTTGGTCAAATTGCTTTTGTTTAATAGTTACTAAAATAACTTTATTGAGTGTGTGGTGTGCAAACCGGATCTTTTTTTTTTGATCATTCGAATTTTTGGAGTGTATTTTCTCCCACTAGTTATATAATCCACCACAATTTGCAGCCTTGAAATCTCCTGTCGTTTTGCTTTAATTTGTCCCTCCAGCTGTCCCTCTTCCTCTTATTAAGCAATTTCTGCAATTTTGGGCCACTTTGACGCTTCCCTTCCGGAACTAGTTCTAAAGTGGCCTCGTACATATTTTGATTTATGCTTAATAAGTGGTAATTTGGATAGATTCTCTGTTCTAACACACGGTTAACCCTGGTAATATCGTTTGATTTTGGCAAGAATTTAGAAAAATGATGATGTTGTCTTGTCTTTAAATCCTCAATGGACCACTTGCGCATCATCATATGCAGTAGCCGCTTCTGCATTATTATTTTTTATTATTGTCTGAATTATTATTGTCTGGTCGGTATTATTATTGTTATTACTATTATTATTATTTTGTTACAGGTAAGAAAACGATAAAATGCTACAGGAAACAGAAATTTTAAGTCTCAGGTAATATATATTTTAAATTTTTTAATGCATAGTTAGGGTGATTAACAATATAAATAAATAAATTTTATAATTTTCTATAATTTATTAAATTAATTTACGAGCATAAGTTATTATTTTCTTATAGATAAAAAGGTTCTTTCAAGAAGTAGTTCACAAGATTTAAACAAAAGTAGACTTATTTAAATATTTAGACTTAAATAGATAGAATTTATATGAATAGGTAAATTAAGATAGTAATATTTTTTAATCACATGTGTAAAAGTAAATATTTAAAGTACCTTAATTCCTAGCTTGTTTAAGATTCCAAAAAGTGATGGAATATGCCAAGGAGCATGGAAAACATGCCCCCCACTTTGGCCCTCCTCCATATAGATCTACAATAATTCAGTGGACGCGTTAGGAAAAAGAGCTTTAGAAAATTTCCAGAATAAAGAATACTCTATGATGTAAAGTAGAATAATAATAAGAGAATATAAAATATCTTTATTGCTGGTTAATTCGTATAAAGTAAAAACATATGGATACACACAATCAAGTATATGTTTTATAGTATATACATAGCCACAAACAAATACTGGCATAAATGTATACAAACAAATAAAACTGATAATTTAATATAAATAACAAACATAGTTAAACTGTGAATTGGAACAACAGCTCAAATAATAGGTTGAACGCTAGTTTGCCAGTGGCTGTGCAGTCTAAAAAAATGGTCATGGAGCAAGCTAACAGGTTTGGAAGAGAAATGCTAGAAATCAGGGAAGAAACTGAGGAAACAAAGGACGTCAAATCGACGCCTAAATGGTGGAAACACGTGTGTATGGTGATTTGATACGTGTATGAGGAGATGCATCAAACTTCCTTAAAAAATGCCAGAAGCTTATAAAGAATAAATGTGTAATTTTACTCCTACATTATCAACTTCCGAAAAAATCATTTAGATCCCAACTAGACTGGTAAAGTGGATAAAATTCCTCTCAAATTTGATGTGCTTCTAACAGGACTGTTGATGATAATGAGTCTCAAATAGTTTCCATCAAAATAGGTGCACATACAAACATAGTATAAAGTTCTTTTAGCTTGTGTAGCTCATAGCACCTAGCTACCTCCCACATTAATTTTCGAAAGGAAAACCTTGCCAAGAGACAAGATCTTACGCGTTCTTTTCCATGTTCAAGAAAACGGCTGGATGAATGAAGAACGGGTTAAATTTTGGTTTGATATGATTTGTATAAAAAGATCTGGAAAACTCCATAGGAATACAGCTTAAGGATTCACCTAATAGAGGAGACAAAAAAGAAACCGGAAGCTATATCAAAACCTAAACTGGCTGTAACTCCCGGTGGCTCCATTAGCAAGCTGTTCAACACTTTTATTAGAGGAAAATGGAGACAGTGGGTGCAAGGAGCTGATTCAAATCTGACACCTACCGGAAGAATCAGGAAACTAAAAATAGAAGAAGTCAGCAAATGGGTTCTTACAAGCTGGAATGGTGTCAAAAAGGAAGTTGTTATCAAGCCATTCACGAAATGTGGCATTAGCAGTGTCATGAATGGCACTGAGGATGATGAAGTTTATATATAAAAAATAAACGAGAAAGATGACAATAACGATGAAGTGATGGATGTTGCTGATGACAGTAATGAGTTTACAGCTTATTACTCTGAATTGTGGCTCCCACTCGCAATGCTGCGATTGTCACAAATGGCGTAAACAAATATTTTATCTTACAGAATATGACAGCCGATGGAAATAAGATTCTTGGCCGCCAGGTCAGTGTAACGTGAGGCGCACGCTGGAATTCTTCTTGTTGTTCCATCGCTCCTTATTGGACTTCCTGATAGCACGAGCAACTGCGAGTACGTGAGTTGTCCAAGTGATCGTCTTCTTGTGGGCAGTTGAAAAAGATTCTTACTGCTATTTAGTGAAACAGCATTAACTATTGTACAAATACGAGTATTGCTCTTCAAAAGACAAATAAAGAAAGAAATATAAATTATAAATCAAATATCAATTAATCAAATACCAAAAGCGCGTTATTAACGGTTAGCAAATGAAACATCAAATACAAATTAATACAAAAAACAATTATATACAAGCGGTGCATGAAAAGCGGTGAAAATGTGCAGTGATATGATAACAAAACAATAATTATGCGGGAAGAATATAAAAGCGCTATATAGTACAATGAAAAGGTGGTGAGAAGGGATGTATTATAGCACAATGATTCAAATAATGACAGGTATATTAGGAACCACTGTGAGCTGTCTAACACCGTGTTACTGTTGTCGACTGGCTAGAACTAACTCTGCTGTTCGTAGCTTGGAACAAGGCACTCTAATGGGTAATGCGGAAAGAGAAACTGCTATGACTTCTGATACTTCGTCGAACATCAATGTCACTGTTTTCGGGCGGTTCAGACTAACTTGTAGGTAAGAATTAGGCACCCAGCGGTAGAATAGAAAGCATCAATATAAAACGCCTAACAGCGCGTCGAACATTACTATTACTGTTAAGTGACTAAAACTAACGTCGTCGCTCGTAGGTTAGAATCATACACTCTAGCTGGTAGTATTCGAAGAGACCACAATATGACGCGAACACCGCGAACTTCTGTCTTACTGTTGTCTAGTGACTAAAACCAACCCGTCGGTTAGAATCATTCACTATAGTGGTATAGGAAATAGGTCAGGTAGAAGGAGTAACAAAACTAATCAAAATACATGCAATATAAATAGAACAGTGTACGACATATGAAATCGCTTACCAAATGCTTCCTTATCCGGAATTTTCCTTAGCGCTCTGCTTACATGTCTGCTTGACTGGTCGTCGACTGCTAGCTGCTGTTGCTGCTGTTGGACGTCTTCGTCTTCGAGTTTATGAAAATGAACTGAACTATTCAAATCTCGATATTATAACTCGAAGCCGTCATACATATTTTGCTCCATATAAGGGTTAGCCCTTAGCAAATCATTCATTATTTACAATCAGATACGGTCCTTATGCATGAAAGTGCAACAATTGCAGCACAACGCACAAGCCAATACATTTATCAATTATTAGTTGAAGCTGTTTGTACCACAGTATTTCCTATCCACGGACGGAGGGCGAACGCTTAAACGCGTTTCCTGCAGCACGCATTAGACACAGCTAATGTGTGTACGCGTGAGCAGGCAGTAAACAACAATCATGCACAGCTATGTACTGTTATCATTTCGGTTTTATTCAATGCGTGAAAGGTAAGCGCAATCATACATTTCAATTGTATTTAAGTTTTATTTTATTATCTGGTTTTTCCCAGTGCCGTGTTTACCCAATTCAGTTATTTAATTTATTTCAAGTAGCTAAGTGACTATATTATTACGTGTTACTTTGTAATAAAGTGAAAGTAATGAAGAAATAAATGCATCGGAAATAAAAGATATTAATGGAGCATACAAAAAGATTGAAGATATTCAAAAGTTTTTGTATTAAGGGCGAATATTTCACAAACTGCTATTCGATAGAAAATCATATTGTAAAAAATAAATTTATTAGGAATTAACAAATCACTCATTTTTTAATAACAAAGGATAGATGTATATACACGTACCTACATATACGAGTATTTTACATAATCTTATGTAGTGTTAAAAATTGTTAAATTAAAATAATTAGATGAGAGCTCAAACACTTATAAAATTTTTTATAAGTCACAACAGTCTATACTCAAAGTACATTAATAGCTATATTCATATCACATGAAAATTAGACTTACTATGTGATATGAAGCTAAATAAATTTTTATTGTTGTCAAGTTGAAGTCGATACTAACATGATACAAAGCGCTCCGTTTCACCATTACTGTGGATCGTCAGCCATGTCTGGCATGACTTCAACTATTACGCTGTTAACGAATAATCCAATACGTAATGATTGCCGTGTTCAATCAATATTAAATTTTCTATCCTCTACTTACAAACGAATGAATTTCATGCAATGTACCGTTAGTGGCATGTTAGTAAGACTAAATCTTTACAACTTATGTAAATAAGTTGGAGATTTGGTTGGTAAATTGACCATAGAGTCACGTTAAATATTTATATCAGTTTTACCAGTCATGTACTTCATATAAATTGAAATAATTAAATGAGAGTTATTATAAAAATATTTATATGTGACAACAGTCTATACTCAAATCACATTAATAGCTATATTCATATCACATGAAAATTAGACTTACTATGTGATATGAAGCTAAATATTTTTTTTTCTATAAGCGCTTGAGCTCTCATTTAATTATTTTAATTTATATGAAATACATGAATGGTAAAACTTATATATTAGTCCAACATGACCTTATGGTCAATTTACCAAACAAATCTTCAACTTATTTACAAAAGTTGTAAAGATTTAGTCTTACTAACATGCCACTAACGGTACATTGCATGAAATTCATACGTTTATAAGTACAGGATAAAAAATTTAATATTGATTGAACACGGCAATCATTACATATTTGATTATTCGTTAACAGCGTAATAGTTGAAGTCATGCCAGACATGACTGACGATCCACAGTAATGGTGAAACGGAGCGCTTTGTATCATGTCAGTATCGACTTCAACTTGACAACAATAAAAATTTATTTAACTTGATATAACATAGTAAGTCTAATTTTCATCTGATGTGAATATAGCTATTAATGTACTTTGGGTATAGGGTGTTGCCACTTATATATTTTTTATAAGTGCTTGAGCTCTCATTTTATTATTTTAATTTATATGAAGTACTTGACTGGTAAAACTAATATAATTAAACATTTGTGTTTTTATTAAATAACTGCGATGGTAGAATTGACTACATGTACGTAACCTATGTATATGTTTAAATATTTGAAATTTATTTCATTTTATCTCTTCAAGAACACTTTTGTTCAATGGACTACACGGCTGCTGTCCGTTTAACAGAGAGTTCATTTTATATACTTTCTCATATTTTATACGTAAATTCGCGTTGTTATATTAAAGCGCAGTGTTTAATGTTTCCATGAACTTATAAGTAGTATTTATAATTAACTTTAACAAGCTTTCACTAATTCCCGACATATTTAATCAACTTCGAACAAGCTCAGATAGAGTCTACATCTCATTAAAATATGTTTCCAGTCCACTTCTCTACTACAGTACGTATAACGAAATTCACTATAAATGCGTTTCCCTGTTTGTATCGTCCACATAAACATTTCTACGTTTGTTCTTTAAAACATTTGTATGTGCCAAGAATGTGACTGGTCTGAACATGATGCCTTGAAGAACACCAGCCTTTATTAAAGGCATATTTAACTTAAATGAATTGTGATCCCATAGTGCTGCCATGTAGACATTTGAAAATAAACAAACTGTATTCAATATGTTTTTGAATTAGTACTGTATGATAGTTGATTAAACTAAATCGATAAATATTATAATCAACTAATCAATAAAATACACTGCTCTCATGTAATATAAATTTCAGCGGACAAAATAAATTTACTTTGATTCCCTAAATATATAATCCGTAGCTATAGAATTTATTACTGAAAAAATCTTCAATAAATGAAATCTGTACGTACGGCAAATGTTCAAAATATACAAAATAATAGCTTGCTATATTGGAAGAGTAAATACGAAATCTGGAATTCCACAGTTGTGATCCTGTTATTTGCCTAAATAAACGTTTATACAATAGCTCTCTCAAACGTACAATAAATCTGTGTAAACATTAAGTTCCTTGTCCATTGATTCAGGCTTAATACGTTACGAGGTCAAAATATGCGTATTCATGTTGAAAAGATTATTTTCAAATCAGTTTGGTTTATTGTTTGTATGTTAGTATGTTCCTATAAGAGCAGGCTTCATACACTAAAAATGTTCATTCTGTAATATTTATATGATGTTCCTATAATCCATTTATGAAGCTCATTACTTAATAATAACTAATTTGAATACCATTACTTTAAAGTATTAGCTTAACATCATACGTTCAAGTGTTATTCCTCGACTAGTTTAGAACGACTGAGATATATGATTGGGTCTTTGCGGTGCAGGAGAACCACAAAGACAAATCCGACAAACATTTTACTGATTTCAATCATTGTGAAATGGACACTCAATTCCGAATTAGATTCACATGGTAATCTAAATTTGCATACGGCTGACAACAATTATATTACTATATTCGAGACATATAAGAATTTTCTGTCATCGTATTACTATCGATGCTTTGCTTAAAAGCTTAAAACCTCTATCATTAATTTGAAAATTGAAATTGAAACTAATCAATTGTATAAGGAATAAACAAATGTACATTACTTGATACATAGCGATGATATCTACAATTATAAACAAATATCAAATCAAACAAAAAATTTATTTAAGCTCAGCCATGATTTGAACATAATTGGTGAAAACATATAGTGTCATAATGGAAAAAACTATATTATTGTGGACATGCAAGGTTGTCTTGTACCTGAATTTGTACCGAAATAGTGCAGAATACTGAATCCAAACAAACCGATAATCAGACGTAAAATTTTTCAGCCACCTTTAGCCTTCATCAAGACGATCGGAGACTGGCGGGATAGGCGTTATAATTAACATACAACGCCACATGTTACAAATTGTTAAGTTAAATAAATATTTATAATCGTATATTCATTGGTTTTATTTCTATGCGCCATATTGTAAATAAACTTTTACTTGGTAAAAATATGATGAGTTGACATATTCATACAATTAATTTGATTAAATCACCTTTTATTCTGGTTTTATTGCAAGTGAGAACTTAATTACATCTAGTTAAGACACCATTTAGCTTCAAATCCATCACATGCCTTCGACCAGACAAGTTCCACCGAGGGGACACTGGCTACAAATTTTCTCCCGCTGTAGAGGGAATACTGGTTTTTGGGAACTTTACAATTTTCAACATCTACTCCATGTAGCATATACCTATTTCAATATCTACTTATATAAATCGCCATATTGGATTTACTTTGGAGCATATACTTATATAAACCGCCATATTACATTTTTTATTTAAAAATATTCAGTCTGATGTTGTTTTTTTACTTAATTATGTTTGCGTTCGCCCCTAGTAGTACTCAGTTATTTTTCTTAAAAATTCAATTTTCCCTCTAAAATATTGACAGGAAATGATCCGTCAGTCGTCATATTAGTTTTTCAAATGTCATCTGTCAAAGGACATTATTGATGGAAGTGGGGCTTATAGTCAGATATGTTATCGGAATGGTGGATGAGAAGTTTAAACGTGTTATATTTGAGAAGTTTAAAGGTGTTTTTCAATTTTCTTTATTATACCGGTGAACAGTCATTCGTACTCCAGAATTTTATTTAATTTTTATTTACTTATTTACTTATAATATAGTGAGTGGTTTATATTTACTTTTAAATAGTATATAAAAAATGCGTTTAATAGACTTTTAGCAATCGATAGGAAAACATTGACTATTTAGAAGTAAAAGCTTAATACGCTCCAGATTTTATAAGTAATTTAAGACATTTCCGCTGATATTACGTAAAATATTTTTAATTTGCTTCATAATTTTTAATCAGTTTGACCTAAGAAGACATGTCGTTAATAACCAGAACGACTTGTTTAAATAGGTTTTTGTATTGGCACGTACCGAAAAAGTAAAGTATTGAATTAAATAAACCAAATGCAAGTAGGTTAACTTAGTATAGAAAGTATATTCTAATAAATTTACGTCTACTACATTTGAGGACATCGTGTTACTTCTTAGAATCGGATCGTAGTTGTTCAACAAGAAGCAGCCGCATTCCATTCTAGATGAACAAGTTCAAGGTCACACTATTCTGTAGCTATAGTCTGGGGGCCAATTGAGGCTGACATTCGTGGCTAGGCTATAAAGAGATATTTCGGGTACTTGCATAGATTATTCAATAGTTAGGTGGAGATAAACCTACGAGTACGCGATTCTAATATTTCCAATTAAATTACGTACAATCAGTGATTTATAACATCGCCGTGTGATACCCTCTAATGTACTGTAGAACTTACTTGTAGGCTCTATAAAAGGAAACTCCCCATTCACATTTCCACGTGGTCGAGGGCGGGCAACGCCACATAGGCGGCTAACGTGGCGTTGACGGAATAAGCAACCAAACCAGTTCGGTCGAATAGGACGCCCTCTTGTCCTTGAAATGAGAAAACATTTCTTAAAATAGAATAATTGTTATAGCAATCAACGGCTTAGGATCAGGAAGTAAACGGGAAACTATCTGAATAAAGGATTTACAAAATCCCTCGTAAATTCCATGGAAATGTTTTCTGTTTTCTATCATAGAAACACCGTCAGTCAATCCGGTTAGCAACCAGAGTTGTTGTACGTTCAGGATAGGCAGTGTGATATATACGACTGGCCATAAGACAGTGGACACTTCGGCTTCCCATGAGAAAGATACGACCAGGAAACACAAATGCGCCTTGCCACGTGGAACGTGCGCGGAATCAATCAGCAAGGAAAATTTCAAATCACCCAGGAAGAACTAAGCCGCGAGAAGGTTAATCTGGCGAGTATTACAGAAACCCACTGGTAGGATAGTGACCATTACAAATCCTCGGAATACACAATGTATTATTCCTGCGGAGAACCTAGGTAGAGCCATGGTGTCGGAATAATGGTTTCAAACAAAACCAACAACTTTGTGCTGGATTATTAACCGATTAAGAAACGTGCAATGTCTTTGAAGTACGAAGTGCTCTGCTCTAAACATTTTTATCGTAAATACGCTCGCAAGTACTAACTCGACGTATGAGAATCAAAAACGCAGAATATACACGTGGAGATATTCGAATAGGCACACGATCAATCAAATTGATTACATCCTGATTAAGCAGAGTTTAAAATCTTCCGTAAAAACGGCGAAAGTGCTACTGTCTGCAGATTGTGGAAGTGATCATCAACTGCTGATATGTGAGTTTACGGGAAAACTTAAAATATGTAGGACAAGGCAAATAAAAAGTCTTTCCAGACACAGTGATTACTGCACCAGGTTACTGTTTTTAACAATAACTTCATACGCAAAATCGAACCTCAGATCGAAGAACTTCAAATAAAAAATACTCAAGATATATGGCAGTTTGTGAAAAAGTCTCTAGTCACAATTTTAGAAGAAACACGTCTAAAAGACGAAATTCTGTTAGGTAGCCCGGGTTATCAACGGACACAATATATCTCATTCGGGAACGAAGGAACATCAAATCCCGGGGTCTTGACAACAGTATAGATCTGGAACAGTATAGATCCAATCGTTAAATCGGGAGACGCAAGCTACTACGCGCAGGGATAAAAATAAATATCCGATGAATATTTGTATAGAAATTCTGAATTTCTCTGATACAAATAACTTGAAAGATCTGATCAGGAGATACATTCTATCACACAGGAGTTCAAACCTCGACATTGGGCAATTAAAGATCAATATGATTGTTTGAATACTGAACTACACCAAATTGCATTGGCGTGGAAAAATTACTGTGACAATCTGTATGCTGACCCGAATGATATTTATCGAGACATGGGCAATTATGTGGTGGAATCGAAAAGACTGTCATATGAGGTGAAAGTCGAATTGACAAATTAAGAGAAGGTAAAGCAATAGGAATTGACAGAATATCAGCAGAGGTCTTGCAGGCTTTTGACAAAAGGGGACAAAAAAATGTGACAAACTGTGGGGGCACACATTGTCTAACAGGATTTGAAAAACAGGTTTATTGGCAGAAGACTAGTCAACTTCAGTATTGCCTCCCCTACATAAGAAAGGGTCAGAAACAGTCTGCTAAAAGTATCGTCTGAGAGCCCTGATATCACATTATTGCAAAATTATGTTGTACATTCTTCAACCCCGACTACAAACCTTCCTGATACATCAAATAGCTCCAGGAAAAGCCAGTTTTGTGAAAGGATGGAGTACTACAGAACAAATTTTAAATGCTAGGTAGCTTTTAGAAAAGGCCCGAGAATACCAGTACCGATAAATCTGTGCTTTGTAAATTACGAGAAAGCATTTGATAACGTTCGTTCGCCCAGGCTGTGGACGATTTCAGCAGAATTTGGAGTGTCATATCCTCATACCACTCCCGTCAAAAGCTTGTATGAGAATTCGTAGGCGGTCGTTCAAATCGAACACATCCGAAAAATGTTGTAGTAGGAAAGGCGTTCATCTGCAGTAGGAAAGGCTGAGTATTTTCACATCTACTCTACAACATCTATAGCGAAGTACTGATGCGGCACAGTTTAGAGAACTGGGACGGAGAAGTAAACATTGGTGGAAAGCGCTTTTCAAACCTTCGATTTGCGGACAATACTCTTCTAATAGCTAACAGCACCGAAGAGCTTTTGGAGTTGCTTCATAGACTGAAAGTCATAAGCCGAGCCTATGGGCTTAAAATAAATGCCAATAAGACAAGAGTCATGATAGTAGACCGAGATAACGAAAATCCAAGACAACCTACAAAAATTGGGAACTTTGAAAAGTCGTCAGAAAATTTGTGTATTTGGGCTCCATAAGTCCGGCTCTTACGAATTGGAAATAAGACGGCGAATTGAAATTGCCATCTCGAACATGGCAAAACTAACAAAAATTTGTAAAGATCGAAATATCACTAGGAAAACGAAGGAAAGCCTTGTAAAAGGCCTAGTTTTTCCCGTTTTTTCGTACGCTTCAGAGTCCCGGGTAACCCGTTCCAACGGCTGGACAAGAATAGATGCGTTTGAAATGTGGGTCTGGCGCAGGATGCTGCGAGTTCCCTGGACGGCTAGAAGAACGAATGTCTCCATTTTAAATGAGATCAAACCCGTGCAAGGATTATCATCGAATATTGAAATTTCTCGGACATATCTCTCAACATGATAACATGGAAAAACTTGTTGTTCAGGAAAAACCGGAAGGGAAAAGGAAACGGGGCCGATCCTGAACTAGATGGATAGATATTGTTACGAAACTAACGGAAACAAGTTTCACTAAAGCAGTGCGCCAAACGAACGATCGACAGATCTGGAAGTCAATTGTTAAACGAATAATACAGAGATTAGAAGATTGTCCTATTCAACGTCAACATCCAGTAAATCACCACAAGTCTGTCACGACGTTCTCTTCAAGTCTGTCTTTCTAATTATACACTTAACTATAATATTGATCAAAAGAAAAAGATGAGCTGATCAAAAGAATAAAATTGTTTTAATTAACTTTAAATAATTTGTATTATCTTGTAAATCTAAGTCAATATTATTTCTGATAATTAATTCTATTTAAATCATTACTCGCAATTTCTAGTTAGAAATAATGATAGAATTTCAATGATCATTTCTACTTCTGACTTTCTGCCGCTTCTGCTTTTTAATTTTAAGTTCTAATTTGATCAAAGACTGACTGATAAAACGCTCTGACCACCTGTGACTTACCTTGCCCTACTTCCATAATTCAATCATAATTACTATACATTCCCTAACTATCTATTAACCCTACTCTTGCTAATCACACCGGCCATGATTAATATTCGAATAATTACCAACGACTTCCTCTACCGCAATACGCGTACCGTTGTGTGCTGTGCCATGTTCAACACATGCATCAATCACCAATCATATCGATAAGTATTGATAACGCCGTACCCTTTACGAATCGGGACCAGCCAAGACTGTAGCCAATTAAAGGCCTTCCCTTGCCGTTTAAAATCTGTATTACTTTTACGTCAATGAACTCATCTTATCCGTCGGAACAAACTAAAAATGTTCATGTTAAATTCCCATAAATATCCAACAATTTACTTTTTTATGTAACTGCCAGGTTTTTAACGTTCTAAATAAATTTTTTTGTTACGGAGGAAAGTTTAATTGATACTCCAGGTGTTCAATAACATTATCAAATTTGCTTTAAATTTTGTATGACTGCGAGAATACTCACCAAATCTTTCAAGAACCAATCTTTTTCGATTAAGTTTGATGGTACTTGAATATCAATTTTATAAAACTATGCACAGCAGCATTTGTTTCTTACGAGATCCATTTCTGGCTTTATAATATAATTAATCTAGCTTATTACTAATACATTAACAATTGTTCTATTCACATATATAAATTTTATATCAATTAGGACCAAATAAGGTTCCTTTTGCTTCTCAGGCATCATAAATCGCACATCTGGAGATGGCAATCTATATAAATAAAAAATCGCTGTAGTGGCGTCAATTCATATTATATTAGGCAATGATGTCGTCCATTAGTCAAGTAATTTTTAAAACGTATTATTAATTGATTCATATAACTCTTGCTTTGCCTTAGCGGAGAAGTTATATTAATTATTGTTTAAATGTATAAAATTAATTAGTTTGGAATAATAACTAAACCTTGCGGTATTATATCCGTTATTGATGTATATAATAATTAAGTGTATTCAATTTAATAAATTAAATTAAACAAGTTAATGTTTTAAATATATTCTAATTTCGTTATAATTTCGAAGTTATAATTCACTAGCACTGGGATACCAAGAAAGGAAACAACAAGGAAAATCTTACTGGTGGGATGAGGATATTGAAAGGGATATTAAGGAAAAGAGAGACAAATACAGGAACTTCTTAAACTCAAAA